>CM036254.1:3938882-4141382 GCA_020698575.1 Bostrychus sinensis
TAAATAATAATTCCACTGCAAAGTGCTCATGTACCACTAGGTGTCGCTGTACCCCTGATTGGGAAACAATGATCTAGACTTTATTATCAAGGATTTTAAAGAGTCAATGTTTATACACTGTTGGTCTACACCAGGGGTGTCCAAACTATGGCCCAGGGACCAAATGTGGCCCGCTGACCTTTTTTATTGGCCCTCGAGCTTCCATCTCTTTTGGCCACAGGTTTTATTTTTAATGCAAAGTAAAAGCTTCCTGTGACTGCTTTTTGTCTTCAGTGAAAAGTGACTTGAAAGCTTTTTAAGGCGCTGTCTCCTCCTGCCAGCTGCCCCCTGGTGGCACAGGCAGGTAGTCAGGTTTCAGTTATTATATTTTCACATTAGTTATGTTTGGAGTTACTTCTAGACATCAATAGCCTGCTATTTCCAACAGCTCCTTAAAAAGCTCCTTAACAAACATTTTTGATAGCTCTAGCATTAGAACAAAGAAAATGTGCCGGTTCCAAGCCTGGACAATGTGTTGCTGCTAAAACGCCGTCAGTGAAATCCATCAAATGATCCTCCTCTGCATAGATTTTTTCAGTATGTGGCCATTTTTCAGTTAAAAAGTTTGGACGTCCCTGGTCTACACAAAGTGGCTGGCTACCCTAGCACCGGCTAAGACTGCTTCGACAGAAAAAAAGTATTTAAAAAAAGATAAAACTTAAAGTGAGAAAAAAAGGAAAGTTGGATCACAAGACGTCTAACAGTGAAATTCAGAGCTGTAACAGTTTCAAGCATCGCACGAGCTTTCGGTGACCTGCTAAGAGACTGCTACCTGAAAAAGTTCTTCTTCCAAGCCACTGTTTCTAAACCACACAACACTAAATGAATTCAAACTAAATCTTTCTTCCTGTCGTGTGTTTGCAGATCCTTCGGTGGCATCCCGTCCCTGGAGAGCGGCCAACAAAATGCACAGCTGCTGAAGGCAGACCTGGAGAATGCCGGGAAGAATTTCGACCACAGCGTTTTTCACGCCGCCGGCTACGAATCCTTCTTCGACCAAATCCACCACAACGAGATCTGGATCCGCAAAGTCTAAGGGATACGCCAAGTCACATGTAGCAGCAAAAACATGAAGATTAGCCACTGTAGCTTCAGATTTTCAACTATTTAATTTTAACTTAAAATACTTTCTTTCATTTCTGTCACTTGTCTTTAGAACATTAATCAGTTTCTACACAGCAAAAGAAGCAAATGTAACGACTGGAACTTGGAATCCATGTTGGTTCAGATTAGTTTTATGTATGGACAGAATAATAATCAAATAATAATCAATAATAATCAAAAGTCTCAGTATTGTCAGTGGACTTCCAGCAGAATGGTAAAAAAAAAGCAGAGGGAACTACATAGACCATGATCCTTTGCTTTGCAGCCAACACAACAAAATGATTGTTATTAAACTCTTTTTCAGTCTTAATCTTATCTAATCTGAAATATCACAAAAACTAAATCCCTAAAGCCTCACCAGGACATTTTTAAAGAATAAGTTTTGTTATTGTAAGCTTTTAGAGCCTCGCCACAATATCGCAGTAAATATCATACTGCAAGATTAATATCGCGATAATACCGTACTGTAAAATTGTACTTACTAGAGAAAAAGCAGCAGAAAAGAGAAAAATCACTTAAGAGGCACAGTGCACCAACTCAATGTCCCTAGTTGGCCACTTACCACTATCAGCCACCAATAGAGGGCGCTAATTTACTAAAGATGCATCTGCCCAAATGGGAATAAAAACAACACGAACCCTGTTGCACTAGAACGGTTTAGTGTGACCTATATGGCCAACTCTTCTATACATGATTAGCTATAAAAGTAAATAAACTGCATAAAAGCATTTGTAAAACTATTCACAAGCATAATCTACATACTGTATACGTTAAATATGATAGAAATGTGTTTAATAGATTGTTTAAGGCAAGTGTCGATGCTGGAAATGGCTTGGTTGTTGTGTGTTTCTGTTGTTTCCCTGTTTGAGCTGGAAGTCACTCATGAAATCAATAATAATAAAGCAGTAATTGGTCCAAATGTTTGCGTGTTTTTATCATTTTTAATCAGAGCATTCCCACAGCAAGGTAGAAAACTTCTCTGTGTTCAGGTTCTGTGTTCAGACTTCAGCCGTGTAACATTAACAGAGGTGGAAGAATAATATGAACTCTGAACTAAAGCTACTGTTACTTCCAAAACAAAATTACCTAGGTAGAAATAAAAGTAGTCCACAAAGGCAGTGCTTGAGTAAAAGTAAAAAATGTAGAATGTAAACGTTACTTAACCCTTGTGCCCCAGTGAGGACAAAAGTGTTAATGTTATTTTTGTAATAACTTTGCAGTGGTTCTGACCTTCTCTGGGTCTCAGGTGTGTATTTTATCACTAATGTTGATTTTCTAAACACAAATCTAATATTACTTAATGTTTACTCTCTCTGACTAAATCTGTGCACTGCTGCTGTTCAGAGACAAAAGTGTCCACCTTCACAAAACATCAGAGAAATAGTATACATTAATACTTCTTTTTCTACTTATGTTTACATAAATCTTTTAATCAGCTTCTGCCCTGACCATAAAAAAACTAAAATTTCATTATTTTCAGAACATTTTTTATGCCAGTGTATCTGATTACATCTATAGTTTTTAATAAAAAATAAAAAAAAATCAGACAATGAAATATTTTCAATATTCTCAAGTGGATTTTTGGTGGGGGGTTATCACAGCCTTGGGTCTGTCAAAGATTACAGTGAAATTTACATGAATTTAGGATTATTATTATTATTATTATTTTGTAGTAGTAACAAAAAGTTACTGTTGTTACTGTTACATGACAAAAGTGTCCCCATCACAAAACATCATAGTATAGGAAGTTAATATTTTTTCTACTTTTTTTTTTTACAAATATTTTAATCAACTTGTTCAAAAACAAAAAACAAAAAAACAAAAAACAAAAAAAAACAATGTGTACTATTTATATGATGTTTTGTGGCAGGGAGACTTTTGTCTCTTAACAGGAGCAACTTAACTTTTTAAAACTGGGGTATAAGCTCCATATTTAGCTTTTTTCTGGCATTTTGAAACAGTGTTGAACTCTTGTGCATTAGTTTTTCGGGTTTTATAACTTTAATGCTATAATGCTGTATTGTAAATGTACAACATCTTCTTTTGGGGCTTTGCAGAGAACGCTTGGATTAGGAGTCTGTCGCCCCCTGGTGGCAAAGGTGGGGAATGGACAGAGCATAAAATGGCTATTTAACACAGCTATTAGCAACATGAGGCTAACAGATAGATAAATGCGCTGACTGCTTCGTAGTGACGGCGGTTTAAGGCTGAAATGATCAGAACGAGTCCGGTAACACTTTAGAAATGCGCAGGAGCACTTTCTGGTTTCATGTGTCTATGTAGAGCGTTTTCAGCTCTTGAGAAGGGCAGTGCCTCAGCATACAGGATTACTCAAACAAAATACTACTCCAGGTCTGTTTTTGAGGTGGAAAAAACATAATAACATGGCTAAACAGTCAAAAAAGTTGAATAGGCATAATGGGGGACCTTTAAGAAATGAGTTTTGAAATATATTTTTGCAATTGCACAATAAAATCTACTACTACTACTACTACTGTTATACCCAAACCTGACTCGAACCCAAAACCAGATGTTACAGACAAATACTCAAAAAGTACATTTTTTATCTACTTAAGAAGGAATATATAGTTACTTACCATCTGAGCATTAAAACACTATATTGTGATACTTTAACCCCACAACGCCTGACAGATCCATACATTCACCATGGGACATTTAGTGTCTCCCAGTGATCAAACCCCCAACCAACATCGCTCACATTCAAAAGGTACATGCATGTTTTCTACCTGGTTGCGATGACTGTGTGGGTCTATTTTGAGAAGTACTAATTTAACATTTTAGATACGTGGAGATATGAAGTGATGCAGGTTACTTCCTACACCTGTGACATAAGAATGATCATCAGTCTTCACCTGAGCTGGACTGACCTGCTTTTCCACACCAACAACAACATTAATTACAGACAAAGAATGAAAGGCAATGACTTGACAAATAACTTCAGGAAGGCTGGAAGGCTATGCACTGAGGTCCCGTAAGCAGGACGTAATATACAGTATCATCACTGCAAGTGTTTAGCCTGGGGAGCCAGACTGTACTCTCTTTTCACAAGTAATACAGTCTGGTTCCTCACTCAGAGCGACGTGCTTCTTTGGTTCAATTTGAGACTGGCCTATCACAGTCGTTTATCTGCAGCACATCTTACAAAAGCAGAAAAGCTAACCAAGCTAGTGCTAGTTACCAAGCTAACTTAATAACGTCTCTGATTAACAGCGTATGGTGCTTTCCTTCGTCATCTGTTGGTCCTGCTGAAATCTGTTGTTCAGTCCTTTGTGTGAGTTTTTTCTTTGTCTTGTTGACGTCTGATGTAATGAACGCATTAAAAGAAAAAACTAAATTTTCCACAAATGTTTGTGTCAGACGTGCACTGCTTACATCCCACCCTTCATTTCTCTGATTGGTTACTCCACCTGTCACTGTTCCAACACAGAAACAAAATACTGAAAAACTGTTACTGAAGAGGGACCAGGCTAACTTCTTTGTATAGAAGAGTTTGTCTGGCATTGTGTTAGCATTACCCAGCAAATTTGGTAAATGACAACCCTAATATCAGTGCCTGGATTGTGAACATACGTGACTCAATATATGCAGTAGCTGTTTTATAAAGGCTAAGAACCAGGAACCAAAGCAGGACTCATGAGATTCATCAATCCAAGATGGCCATGCGCACGTCTCAGCGTTTTGTTTATTGTTGGATGGTTAATATTTGTCAACTTTTGGTACACTGTGTGAACTTTGTGGACCGTGGCTCACTGGGATTCAGTGTGGAGCTGAGACTCGGCGTTTCTCACATCACCAGCTTTTACAACCACAACCTGGATTAATTCCCCTTACCTGCTGGTGCTGCGAAGCCTGTTGACCGGGCCTAAAAAGACAGAAATCTTCAGTGATTTTGTCCTGGATTCCAGCCGTGCTATCCCGGGCTCTGACACTGGAGTCCTCTGCTGTGGTGGATGTGTCTGTGTTGGCGTGCTGATCACCACTCTACACAAGGTTTCGTTGTGGGCGCTGTTTGCCGGGTTGTGGAGGTCGTTCTCTGCCGGAGCGTCTGGACTGTGGCATGCCATGGACGGCTGAAGTTTGTCCAGTGGTGGGTTATTGGCTTCTAGCCACTGTTAGCCGCTAGGTCTCACAGCTTCACTTTGGGCTGGTCGGTCCAGCGGGTCCCACGAGGAGTCTCCTTTTGCTGACCTTTATGTCTCCAAACGAGTAACAATGAAGATTTTTCTGGCGTTGTTCCTGATATTCTCATCTCGGTCCACTGGAACTGTAATCCCAAGTAGTGATGGTGTGCACAGTGATGTGCCCTGCCCCCCTCTGGGTCTTTCCACTACAGTCACCTGCCCCTGGTCCTCTTGGGATTTGATTACAGAGTTATTGTTGTCCCATTATGAGCCAGGTCTAAATTGATAAGCTTAATGTGTTTTTCTGTCTTGAAAAATTGTTTCATGCACACCGACTCTTCTGTGACCTCTAACCTTATCCAGTCTAATGATGATGAGTCTGTGTCAAAGCCCACTGTTAAGTGGAAATGTCTTATCTTACTTTTACTTTTGCTATCAGGCATTGTTCAGACCAACCCTGGCCCACCACTGTATAATATTGGTACTCCTGAAGAGTCAGGTTAGGTCTTGGTATCATTCACATAAATGTTCGCAGTATGTTACCCAAGTTAGATTTCTTAAAAATTTGGATTAAGTCTACTGATAGTGACATCCTTGTGTAGTCTGAAACATGGCTGAATAAGTCAGTTTCAGATGGGGATATCTTTAAACCGGCTACAATGTCTTTTGTTACGTCACCCTAAAAAAGGAGGAGGTGTCGCAGTCTACATAAAAAAACAAATTTCATGTTACCCTCCTAGCCTCTCTGTCCATTCCAGAACAATTTCTTCTTTGCCCTAAACCTTGAATTCTCTAAGGGTCAGTCTCTCACAATTATGGGTTGTTACAGACCTCCCTCAGCCTGCAGTGAGGCCCTCACCTCGCTGTGTAATCAGGTTGTTGGTTTACCACTGAGCCTGTTATCCATCCATCCATCTTCTTCCGCTTTATCCGGGGCCGGGTCGCGGGGGCAGTAGTCTAAGCAGAGATGCCCAGACTTCTCTCTCCACAGACACTTCCTCCAGCTCTACCGGGGGCACCCCAAGGCGTTCCCACACTGGAGAGACGTAGTCCCTCCAGCGTGTCCTAGGTCCTAGGTCTTCCTCCCCGTCTACTCCGAGCTCCTCCCGGGTAACTGAGCTCCTCACCCTATCTCTAAGGGAGCGCCCAGCCACCCTGCGGAGGAAACTCATTTCGGCCGCTTGTATCCGGGATCTTGTCCTTTCAGTCATGACCCAAAGCTCATGACCATAGGTGAGAGTAGGAACGTAGATCGACCGGTAAATCGAGAGCTTCGCCTTTTGGCTCAGCTCCTTCTTTACCACAACAGACCGATACAACGACCGCATTACTGCAGACGCTGCACCGATCCGTCTGTCAGACTCACGCTCCATCCTTCCCTCACTCGTGAACAAGACCCCAAGATACTTGAACTCCTCCACTTGAGGCACGAGCTCCCCTCCAACCTGGAGAGGGCAAGCCACCCTTTTCCGGTCGAGAACCATGGCCTCGGACTTGGAGGAGCTGATTCTCATCCCAGCCGCTTCACACTCGGCTGCAAACCGCCCCAGCACATGCTGAAGGTCATGGTTTGATGAAGCCAACAGGACAACATCATCCGCAAAAAGCAGAGATGAAATCCTGTGGTTCCCAAACCAGACTTCCTCAGGCCCCTGGCTGTGCCTAGAAATTCTGTCCATAAAAATTATGAACAGAACCAGTGACAAAGGGCAGCCCTGCCGGAGTCCAACATGCACTGGGAACAGGTCTGACTTACAACCGGCAATGCAAACCAAACTCCTGCTCTGTTTGTACAGGGACCGGACAGCCCCTAGCAGAGGGCCTCGGACCCCATACTCCCAGAGCACCCTCCACAGGATACCACGAGGGACACGGTCGAACGCCTCCAAATCCACAAAGCACATGTGGACAGGTTGGGCGAACTCCCACGAACCCTCAAGCACCCTATGGAGGGTATAGAGCTGGTCCACTGTTCCACGACCGGGGCGAAAACCGCATTGTTCCTCCTGAATCCGAGGTTCGACTATCGGCCGAATTCTCCTCTCCAGTACCCCGGAATAGACTTTCCCGGGGAGGCTGAGAAGTGTGATCCCCCTGTAGTTGGAACACACCCTCCTGTCCTCCTTCTTATAAAGAGGAACCACCACCCCGGTCTGCCAGTCCAGAGGTACTGTCCCCGACCGCCACGCGATGTTGCTAAGATGTGTCAGCCACGACAGCCCCACAACATCCAGAGACTTAAGGTACTCAGGGCGGATCTCATCCACCCCCGGTGCCTTGCCACCGAGGAGCTTTTTAACCACCTCGGTGACTTCAGCTTGGGTGATGAATGAGTCCACCCCCGAGTCCCCAGCCTCTGCCTCCTCAACGGAAGACGTGTCGGTGGGATTGAGGAGATCCTCGAAGTATTCCTTCCACCGCCCGACAACATCCCCAGTCGAGGTCAGCAGCCCCCCATCTCCACTGTAAACAGTGTTGGCGAAGCACTGCTTTCCCCTCCTGAGGCGCCGGACGGTTTGCCAGAATTTCCTCGAGGCCGACCAATAGTCCTCCTCCATGGCCTCCCCGAACTCCTCCCAGACCCGAGTTTTGCCTCCTCAACTGCCCAGGCTGCAGCACGCTTGGCCTGCCAGTACCTGTCAGCTGCCTCAGGAGTCCCACAAGCCAGCCAGGCTCGATAGGACTCCTTCTTCAGCCTGACGACATCCCTTACTTCCGGTGTCCACCACCTGGGAGTTGAAGACCCCTCTGACAGGAGGTTCAGCCAGACGTTCCAAACAGACCCTCACAACACGTTTGGGCCTGAGCCTGTTATTGTGGGTGATTTGAACCTTGACTGGGGTCTGCATCTTCTGAGACCCTAAAGTTGAGCAGTAATTCTTTAAATCTCACCCAATTTATTGATAGTCCCACTCAGCCAAACACTAAATTCCCTTCTAAATCAAGTCTGCTTGACCTAATCATGACAAATATCCCACATAAGTACACAGACATTGGGGTCTTTGCAAACAGGGCTCGACACCCGCCAGCTCGCCAAATGCAGGTAGATTTCATCCGTGGCAGGTAATCAAGCCACCTACGTGGCCACTGTGGCCAGTTGGACAAACGCACAAATTGGGGCGATTTCTCCGAAGCTGCCCCACCACCGAGCAGTGCATTCCTTTTTACTTTCACTTTGCCACAATTAAAGTTTTCTGGATTACAGAGCGCTTCACATCACGCAGCTCCTGTCACTGTCACTCGCTCTGAGCACCCAGAGGAGAGCACAGGGTTCATATGGGCCCTGTTTGGGAGAAGTGCGGGGAGACAGGAGGACAGGGCATAATCTTTTATCTGGTTTAATAAAGGTTAATAAATGAATAGAATAGTTAGCCGTGCATAAACTCAAGGCTTCATGATAAAAGACAATAAATTCTGTTGGACAGGAGTTACAGAACCATGACGGACTGCAATAGTTTGTCCTGGTCTGTATTGGGTTAGTTACTCAAAAAGAGTAACTAGTTAAAGATTACTAGTTACTCGTTTAAAAAGTAATATATTACTTAACTTAGTTACTGACTCATGAAAGTAATTTACTTTACTTTAGGATTACTTCCTAACAGCGTGAGATATAAATTAACCCAATTCTAAATAGAAGCAGCCTAAAAAGCACCATTATCTCTTTCTTAATTAAACAGAGTTTCAGCTGTTTCTATATCAGCAGGGCAGCCCAACACAGCAAAACCTCCTCTTTGCCCCTGGACAGTTTTATTTCACCACATTTAGGCTAAAATGCCATTTAGTGCCAAATGTCTCTTAATTCCACACAGTTCCTGTTTACAGCAGCGCCAGCTCAGAGAATACAGGATTACTAAAACAGGCATGAATGAAACAAACACAACTCCATGTCAGAGAGGGTTTTCCATAATTTAGCTCCTTTAAAAAGGCTCACTTTAGCAAATTTAACTGCTTCAAATCCGGTGCTTTTAACACAAAGTAAAAAATTTTACCAATAGATAAACAAAAAATGTAATTTTTTGCCATTTTCAGTTTGCTCCCTCGTAAAAATGAATAGGAAGGAACACTACTCTTGTCTAAAACTGCAGGCATAACTTATCTGAATACAGCACTCATGGAAAGGTCTTGTTTTGCTAAAATCATTGTGAGATTGCAGTTTTCGGAGCAAATTCCCTTTCTCCATTAAAAACACATGGTGGTCTGTTTACCTTCTTTTCTCATGCACATGCAGCCTTCCCTTACCTCACTCCACTTACAACCTTCACCACATTAAAAATGACATACAGGTGAGAACATAATAACAATGCACAGAGGGCGTGACAGAGGACCTGATGAACTCGTCTGCAGACAAATCTCTCTTCTTTCTCTCTCACTTTGTCTCACTGGCTCCAGACCAGACTCTGCACCGGGAACATGGACCGACCGCTGACTGTGGTGGCTCTTACTGTGCTGTTTCTGGGGGAAATCGAAGCATGGAACCAGCCCAAATTCTGCCACAACCAACCCTGTCCCAAGTACACAGTGACTGACCAAAACAAAAACAAGGTAAGTTCAGAGATTAATTTACAAGATTGAGATGATATTGGGTTATTCTAAATGTTCTGAAATGTAGTATAACATACCTACTTTGCTAGATGAGTCATTAAGGCTACGTAGTTGAATTAAGGAGGGTGATGCTTGAGGTTTGTCAGTTCACACCACGTTATTCCAAAATGAATCTGATTTGTCTAAATGAGCTTTTGCCTACCTCAAGTGACTGTTTGTGGCCTGGCATCCCCCTCCCATACAGCTGTTCTGAATTGCTGACCCATGTACAGAAACATCTGCAGCAGGATGATGTTGTAGGTCTTTGGAGGTGATCTGTGGGTTGTCTTTAACCATTCTCGCCATTCCTTGCCTGTGTTTCTCTGGTATTTTTCTCAGCCTGCCACATCTGGCCTTAACTTTGCCTGCGTCCTTCCATTTCCTGATTACCACCTTAAATACCTTTTCTCATTATTGAATGCACCTGTCTATGAAGTTCATGTCTTCACTAACTAATCTAACAACTTTTGTGTTGCAAGTACCATATTTTCTGAGCTATATTATGAACACTATACTTATGAACACTTTATAAACATTGCACTCGCTCATCACATGGTCACTTTACACTTGTCACTTTATTAACATGTTAATCATGTTAATATTATCTTATCTATCTGCACTGACAGATTGCATTATTGCTCTGTTGTTATCGCCTAATTTATCTGGCTATTTAACTTAGTAAACTTATTTCTTTGCATGCCCTTATACTTTGTATTTTATATTTTTAAAGTTTCTTTTTTATCATAGTGATATTTTTTATTATTAGTAGTAGTGTTATATGTTGCACATTAGCACCGAAACAAGTTCCTAGTCTGTGAATTGTGTTGTTCACTGACAATGGCAATAAAAATCTTCTGATTCTGATTCTGATAAGTCGCTCCGCAGTATAAGTTGCACTAGCCAAAAAATGCTTAATGAAGAGGAAAAAAGCGTAAATAAGTCGCAGTGGACTATAAGTGGCATTTTTTGGGGGAAATTTATTTTACAAAATCCGACACCAAGAACAGACATTTCATGTTGAAAGGCAAGTTATAGTAATAATAGAATAGAGAACAACAGCTGAATAGGTGTGCGCTATGCTAACGTAACACATTGATGGTTATTCAGCTACATGAAGCATAAACAACGAACTGAATAGGTGTCTCGTATGTTAACGTAATATATTAACAGTTATTCACATAACTATAGCATAAAGAACATAATATAACAAGTTCACCAAACTCACCATCTCACTCCTAATCGCTAAATCCTTTAAATTCTTCATCCTCGGTGTCGCTTCTGAACAACTCCGCCAACTCCGGAGGTAGAAGAAGCGCCGCTTCCTCCTCTGCGTGGCTGTCGTCAGACTCAGCATCAGTTCCATTTCCAATTATTCCGCTCTTTCTCAGTTGTCTTTATAGCCGAAGTTGTTAGCGGTAATGTTTACATTTTAAATTGTCAGTGGTACAGGTGCAGCAGATGCTGGGACACAAGCCTAGAGCGCCCTCTAACCAACACCTGAAATATTTTAATATATAAGTCACACCTGAGTATACGTCACACCCCGAGCCAGACGATGGAAAAAAGTGTGGCTTATAGTCCGGAAAATACGGAAATCAATTTTGAGACATTAAATGCATTCAAATCACCAAACTTGTAAGGGACTGTACGTGGATAAAGTAGCCAAACATTTTACTAAAGTAAGAGTACTGTCATTTCAAAATAATATACCTCAAGAAGTAAAAAGTGTTGTGATAAAACTACTCTTTGAAGTGAAAACAGAGTAAATGTCACCTCTGGATACCTGACCATGTTTTCCTTGTGCAGGACTTTGAGGAGCGGAGGTACGAGGACAGTGAATGGATCACCACCAAAGTGCACGGAGACAGCAGCACAGACTTCCTGGAGGCCGATTCTGTCCTGAGGAGCTACGTTGCAGAGGAAAATAAAGAAGGTAAAAGTGCTAACAGATACAGATGTGGAGCCAGAGAGCAGTGGCATTAGCGGGGCTGCAGAAAGTGGGACAGTGACAGTTCTTGGTCTCACTCGTACAAGCTTCAGTGTTAGTGTCAGAGATAGCAGCCCATAGTCAAAAACACAGCTCTGGAAAAACTAAGAGACCACAAAATCTTTTTATCTCTTACAGGTGCAAAATGGTGACAATGTTTAAAAAAAAAAACGATTGTTGTTTAGAGCAGTGGTTCTCAAACTGTGGCACTTTTCCTGGATTTGTCCGTTTTAGTCCTAGACCTGGTTTAGTCCTGGTTAAAACTTAAATAATGTTGTTTCCACCTCAAAAACAGACCTGGAGTAGTATTTTGTTTCATTCACATGTTATCTTATCTATCCGTTAGCCTCATGTTGCTGAAGCCGTGCTAAATAGCCGTTTTATGCTCCGTTCAGTCCCCACCGTTGCCACCAGGGAGCGACAGACACCTATTCCAAGCATTTTCTGCAAAGTCAAAGTAACAGCTCCCCAAAAGAAGATGTTTTCTCACTGATACATTATTTTAACCATTCTTTAACCAGAAAAGTTCCATTGAGATTCACAGATCTCTTTTCCAAGGGAGTTTTTAGGTTATAAAACATGAAATACTAACACAAAAGAGTCTGATACTATTTAAAAAAGCCTGAAAAAAGCTGAATACGGGACCTCTAAACCTATTTTGGTGGGATCCCTTTTTTTTATGCCAGGCTTGGGCATAAATTCTCACTGATACTTGAGGGTTTGTGAGCACAGCCTCAGAACTGATAAGGATTAAACATTTTAGGAGAAATGCAGAGCTATTACCTCTTACCTATTACCTCTGACCTGGCAGACATACTACAGTTTTGTATATTTGTAGGTATAACCCACTCATTTGCAGTTGTTCTGATGATCTCTGTGCAGGTAATGTGGCCTCCGACACCTGGCCCATGCTCATCTATAAGGAGAAGACCAACAATGGGGACCAGTACTTCCTGTCCTGGTTCGTGGCCCCTGGGACTCAGTTCCATGGTCGGGACAACAGAGTGGAGGGCCGGGGCTTCGCTGGGACCACCGTGTTTGTCAGGTGAGAGAAACTCATTAGGCTCTGTCCAAAAGTTTCAATTCGAACACTTTCTCACTATTTTTAACTCTCAGTTGATCGCATAACTCTGGCGTATGCATAAAAAAAGGTTTGCTGAACACCAGCGATAACTGTCCTCTGTGATAAAGCCCGACCGTATCTGAGTGATATTTCAGTATTTATAGATAAATAATAATCATATGTGTGATATTTAACATGTATTATCACATTTGTTTGTTTTTTTCAATCTTTATTTAGAGATTTTGACATTAGCATGTTACCAAGTTGAAGACAAAGGCAAAAAAAAGATACAGAGGAAGAAACTCATCATTTGACTTTGTGAGAAACGCTCAGATTAGGTCCCTGTCCCTTTAAGAGCCCTCTCTCTTTGTGGCCCAGCTGCTGTCAAGCCCCTTCAGGCTCACAACATGTGCTGCTGCAACGCTGCAGTCCGCACTGGGTTTGTTTGAGCCCTCACTGGGCTGAGGGGCGAGAGGGGTGGTCAGGTGGAAATGGCAGACATCGGTAAAACAAGATGTTTCTGTCCTTTCAAGAAGTCAACGTAAATAAATAGAGGATTACTCAAACGTGTGAATGAAACAAAAACACAACTCCAGGTCTGTTTTTGATGCAGGATCAACATTAAAACATGATAGGAAACTCGCATAATAGGGCCCCTTTAAAATTGTTGTCTCCATATACTATAAAATTTCTCCTGGTCACGGGTTTTTCAGTCTTTCAGTGTGGAGGACTCCTATTATTTCTTTCAACCAGGTTTCAAAATGAGGTGCTGAGTCATATTTCCACAGTTTTAAAGCACATCTCTTGACAATGACCATACCATGAGCCACAATTGTACAAGTATTATTATCCACATTTTTCAAAGTGCTAGAAAAGCCCAACAAAGCAGTTTCAGGATCAGGATCTAAAGTTACACCGTACAGAGGAATACCACCTAAATATTGAACACCAAAAACTTTGGCATTTTGGGCACAACCAAAGTTGGTGTGCAAGTGTGCTGTGAGCAATCCTGCACCTATCACAGAGAGGTGAGGTCTCAGGAAAGATTTTATGTATCTTTATGTATGACTTTAAACTGTATCAGATGAAGCCTCGCATTGACAGAGTAGGAACAAATAACTAACACTAACACTTAAGGACTGTTTCCATATTTCATCATCAATAGTGATATTAAGGCCCCCTACACACTGGATGAATAACTGCAGGGTGATGACAGCGTCAGAGAGCTGTTTTCACTTCGGTGCCCAGCTCAGCAGATCAGAGCAGCCACACTGCCAGCGTGAGACGCGACAGATCCATCAAACTGGGCTCTGACACAACTCTGCAAGAAATTCAAACTCTCACCAAATTTTTACGCTCACGGCTGGCGCTGGGTCGTGTTTTTCACCCAAAATACACACAAAATGAGCATTTATTGTTATATTTTGGCAACTATCATGAGCACTACACGATACAAACCCGATGCAATTTTTGAAGTTTTGGGGATTTCTGACTCTGATGAACCGTGAACTAGGACTTTCACTTTTAGTTTATTTAGTTTATTTATTTATTTAAAAAGGGACAGTGTGCATTAATCAACAACAATGTAAATACACCCGAATTAGCCAATTAGGCTAATTTTCATCAGTAGTCCTCCTGCCAGCTGTAAAAAGGCAACCTAAAAAAAAATCAGAGTGCATATTTACATGAAAATAGTGACAGTAAGAAACGATAACAGCAAAGATTGCAGAGTAAATATATGTGGTGCATGCCTACACACGTATATGCACCTGCTCAACAACAACAGTATGAGTCTATTCAGATCATGGCACATGCCACATACATCTGTGTCATGCATCATGAGGTCCCAACAGCTCTAATGGGCTTTACTGTAAAAAGTCTCACGTTTGCAATGTCCAAGCCTACAGAGATAGTAAACATACACCTCTTTAGTCAAATATCGTCACCATAGGTCTGTTATATGTGGCTGTACTCTCATACTGACTTCTGAATGGCTTTTCTGTAGAGAAGGAGCTGCTCATGCAGCAGTGTGAACAACCTCACGTCTCTGCGCTGTGGGTCTGACGCCTGTAGACTCGCAGCTGCGCCAAACGCAGCAGTGTGTGGGGGGCCCCAGGGAGACACGGGACAACCCCTACCCAGGGAAAAAGGACACGTCCTTTCCTGTTTTGTAACAACTGAGGCAGGAGGGTTAAGATATGCCAGCTGTACCCAAGAAACAAAAGAATAACCCAGAGCAAATTCCTCTAGCGCCTTAAACAAGTTTCCCCACTCCGCCGGGTCAAAAGCCTTTTCTGCCTCCAAGCATAAAATATCTTGTTTTAAACCTGCAGGAAATTTATAAATGCATGATATTTATTACTTTTCTGGAGTCAGATATTCAAAAAAGAATATCTGTTTGGAATAAATCCCATTTGAGCTGTATGAATTAGAGATTCAATGCATTTATTTAACCTATTGGCCAGTACTTTAGTAAAACATTTTAAATCTAGGTTGAGCATAGAGATTGGACAGTCTGAGGCCAGGTTGGTGTCATCCCTGTCTGGTTTCAGGAGGAGAGCGATATCTGCATTACACAGAGTCAGTCGTAAGGTTTTTGACCCAGTGGAGTGGGACAGCATCCTAAGCAGCCACCTGTTTGGTAAATTTCTTATAAAATTCCTCTCCAAAGCCATCTGGTCCAGGTGTCTTTCCATTAGGAAATGATTTGAGCTTTAGCTTTAGAGTTTCTGGCTGGACTGTTGCCCCTGAAGCTGGCGGGCCAGTGGGGCTCGTCTCCAAGTTCAAAATCGCTCTGTCTGAGCCGAGACAATTGATCACCAACCTGTTTTGTGAGGATTGTGTTATTAATATTTAAGGCTGAGGATTTCCTGCAGTGTTTGACTGTTACCTTCTCGTCTAAATAACGCCTCTAATCGTAGTAATTCTACATCAATTTCTCTCAAGCAAATGTTCCGTAATTTCTTCTGGGATGTTTTATAAGAAATAATGTGGCCCATCAGAACAACTAAATGTTTCTGACAAGGTTGAATCTGAGACATCAGAAGTGTCAACAGTGTCCAGAAATTCTTCTATTTTACTAAAGTTATATTTACAAAAAATTGTGTCATTGATTAAGTAAGGCCGAAAACTCCAAGCAGCAGGTTGCTTTGACTGATTAGAGTCAAAGGTGACTGTTCTGAAATCAAAATGTTAGTGAAGATATTTAGAGTCCAAGACATTTGCTAGAAGCTTGGAATCTAAAAGAAAAAAATCAATACAAGAATAGAACTTATGTAGTGTAGAAAATAATGAATACTCCCTATCTGTGGGGTGTTGTAAGCACCAAATGTCTGCCAGAATAGTGGAGAAAATCCAGCTATTTAAAACCATTGACGCATCTGAAGGGCTTGACTGTCTCTTTGAGGATTTGTCCAGATGCCACTTTATAATCTCCTGCAATAATTAGATTAGTATTTGAGAGATCAGGCAGCTTTTCAAAAGTTTTGGGGGAAAAAACCTGCCCCATCAATGTTCGGACCATAGATATTAACCAGTGTAGCACGCATGGAGCAGAGCAAACCAGTCACTATAAAAAACCTGCCATTGGTATTGCATACACACTGTTCATATGTTGTAAAGGTATATTCTTTTTAACTATATTTGCCACTCCACATGCTTTACTTGAAAACAGTGACTGGAATGTGTCCTGCTCAGCTACAATGAAGACGAACCTGTTCAGACGGTTTAATGTACGTTTCCTGCAGGAGCACCACATCAGCAAACAGAGATTTTAGAAGGACAAACCTTGGTTCCTTTAAGAGTAAGCTCAAAAATCAAATGCCCCAAACAAAAATACATAAACACAAGTATACAAATAGGCACAGAACATGTACAGAACCCCCAACTCCACTTCCCCAAACAAACTGGAAGAAAAAAAATAACCCAACATACTATTAAGAGGGATAATTCAAACACTTAGCTGACCCTATGCTAAGGCTGTAAAAATGCTAATCACTAAGCAACTAACATCCCCACTGACAGAACATACAATTGAGTGGATCATGTTATCATATACTCTAGCATTACAGGCAATTTGACAACTTACAGCTTTAGTCATAAAACTATAAATTGTTACCCATAAAAAAATGAGTAAACTTAAAGTTACACTGTGTAAGATTCCCGGTCTTGCGCCTCTAGAGGCCACAGGTGCCACTGCACCGTCGCAAAACGTAAACACTAGGGCCCCTCCTCCTTCTGAAACTGTGCGAGCGTGCGTTACGTCAAACTAACAATGGGACTAGAGCGTGCATTCATATTTACTGTATAAACTTCTGTAACCACTTGTGTGGCCGCAGATTGGATCTTCTATAGAGTTAGCGCTAGCGTTAGCTTATCAACAAATATCGCGCAATGGTCGCATTAAACAACTAATAACTGTATGAAAAAGCACGTTCTAAAGAAAAAATAAAGAGGCTAATTTACCTGCCCAACAGTAAAGAAGCAAAAACGTGATCCGATTTGCAGCCTTCTCTGTCTCTCATCTGACGCCAGCAGCAAAAGTCTGTCCAATGTTGACTCTTGTCTGTGATCTGGTGCGGTCCCTTTCCCGTTTTCTTTTTCTTGCCTCGTCCGACATTGTCTTCATCTTCTTATGTCCTTCGGCCATGACGAACTGGCGAAAATAACAACGCTAAAAGTAGCTTCATGGTTATACTGCACCTCAGGTATAAGAGCTGAAGGGGGAATGCCGTAAAGCAAGTCGTTTCCTGTCACATGACTTTTCCTGAACAGCGGAGCGCTCCCGGCCAAACTACGAGGGTGGTTTCTCAGTACAGAAGCCCCGCTCGGAGCAACAGATCGCGCCTCAGGCCTTATAATCGCTCAAAAAATCACAAAAACAAGTCAGTATGCCCCACATATTTAGGAGAAAAGTTACACAGTGTAACTTTAAGTAGGCAAAGCAGGCACGGTTCATGTTGTGTGGTTATTAACACTATTCTGTCCATTTATCAACTTTCTTTTGAACTGCGGATGCGCAAAAGTATATTGTTAGCTGAGTAAGTGTCCATACTCATCTGCAAGGGCAGGACTATAAGGCTCAGAGCATTTGCCAGAGTTCTGCTCGTCCCTTCTCGAGCCGTCTTCTTGTGGCGTTAAATTGTCCGCAGAAAGTTTAGCCTCCTCCCGGGTGTTGAACGTAGAGGTTACTGTGCCTTGGGTCACCCTCAGGCGAGCAGAATAAACAAACCCGGTGCGCAGACCTGCAGTTCTGAGATTTTTCCTCGTGTCTTCAAAGAGTTAGCGGCGTTTCATTATCTCTGCAGAGAAATCCGAGAAGATATGAACTCGCTGGCTGTGATGAGTCAAAGGAGACTGTTACAGGGCTAGCCACATAAGTTCCTTCACACTGGAGCTGTGTATCCTGGCTATCAAAACATTAGCATCATTAGCCAGTTGTGCTCCTAGCCTGTGTGCACGATCAACTTCTACAGGCTTTGAAAAATGTTCCTTGCCAAGCAGATCCTGACTAAAAGTAGCAGTAAACTCAGCTGGTCAGCCACCTTCAACTTTCTCAGGCAGGCCACCTATTTTTATGTCGGTGACTTTAACTTGTAAGGCTTTGTTAGCTGTCTCCAGCCGCCTAGCTTGTTGCTCGAGCTGGGTTAGCCTACCGTCATGGCCACTGCCCGTGTCTTCCAACGCCGAAAGACTGGCTGCATGTTCCGTCAGAGCGCCTTAGCTAGGGGTGACCGGATGTCCTTATTTAACTGGGACAGTCCCAGTTTTAGGCCCCTTGTCCCATGTCCCAAGGCATATCTGTAATAACACTAATATGTCCCAGTTTTCAACAAACAATGTCCCCATTGTTCCCATTTTAACCAATAGAAAAGCATAGGAAACCTTAAAGATTTTTGTCATTAAAATTATTTAGAATGTACGGAAGTGTATTGCGTTCACCTGAAAAATAAGTTTCTGTTTTAATGAGCAAAGTTAGTTCTGTTTTTATGAGAAAAGTTCTGTTTTTATGAGAAAAGTTTTGATTTTATGAGTAAAATAATTTTCTGTTTTTACAAGTAAAATAATTTTCTGTTTTTACGAGAAAAGTTTTGTTTTTACGAGTAAAATAATTTTCTGTTTTTATGTGGATAATGGTCCTTATTATCTTGTTCCACTTTTGGGGGGAGAGGAATTCAAAGTCAATCGCAAAGACCTGAGATGTCTGCGCAGAGTCGACAAACTAATGATTATACGTCAATATTACTTAACGAAAGCACAATCTCCAGTGTCTCAAGCCTAGAGTAAAATAAAACCGTATTAAACGAAGTAGTTGGGACATTTACGCCCTTTCTTTAGCGAGCAACTCTTCAATACGAGCTAAACGTTTACTGGTTGTGATAGACATGAATTTACTTTTGTCATAAAAAACCAAGTCATTTATACTCATAAAAACAGAACTTTTCTCGTAAAAACAGAACAAATTTTACTCATAAAAACAGAACTAACTTAGCTCATTAAAACAGAAACTTTTTTTTTTCAGGTGAACGCAATAAGCTTCTGTAAGAATGTCATTATTTTAAATTGCTATTCAAATTCAAAACATAAGCCCTAGTGTCATGTATTTTAATTATATGACAGAAAACTGTATGGATTACAGACACTTTTTGTCATTTGGTGAGTTCAAATGCATCTTTTGCACCAGAAGGGAAGCTACAGCACACCGTCGCCAAACAGAAGTTGTCTGACGTCACGTGAAAAGGCCCAATGACTGTTAATCACATGTACAGTACACTCTCATGTTCAGCCAAACTAAAAATAACTTTTCCTTTCGTCTCTTCTCCCAGGTCCTTTAGCGGCATCCCGACTGCCCAGAGCGCCAAAGACAACGCAGAGCAGCTCATGAGGAATTTGGAGAAAGCCGGAAAACGCTTTGAGCTGAATTACTACGTTGCTTTTTATGACTTCTTCTTCTCCTTCTCTCACTACAACGAGATCTGGATCCGCAGCATCTAAGAAACATCGTCTGAAGTTTTGACGTCTCCGGATTAATCAACAATTATGATTTAAGAAACAACAAAGTATAAGTTATCAATATAATAAATGAATACACTTGTAACTTGATTTGATTGCAGTTTTTTGACACCTCAAAACCAAACCGTGTTAGAAGCAGCAGCAGCATTTTCTCCAATACTAATACTTTTCCTTACATATTCTTCATACATGTGTTCAAGATGCAGAGCAAGGACTGGATAATGTCAGCAAGCATAATATTTGGAGTCTGCTTTGTTAGGAAAATACCACAAACTATAGTGAATTTAGAAGAAACAGACAAACAGCCATTCTCTAATATACTGTATGTTAATTTTGAACTAGAGTATTGTAATTATCAATGCATCCACTCACAATTAATTATCAGAAGAAATTAAAGAAGACGAAAAAGTTTGTTACTGCCAAAAATCCCCATTGTGTGTCTTGTTCTTGTTGTAACCTTAAGATTAACGACTACATATTCAACTTAAGTGTCATTATTATTTTAGCAAAATAACTTTTCTTCTGTCAGAACGTTTCCTGTAGGCCGAGAGGACACGGCCCCACCTCTGTCAGATGTGCTACTTCTTAGCATCAGCGCCCCCTACAGTCACAGACACTGATAGATCACATCAACATAAATGTAGGTTCTCTACATTAGACACTGATTTTTCATACACTTTTCCATCCATCCAGACATCTTTTTCCACTTATCGTGTTCGGGTTGCAGGGGCAGCAGTCTAAACAGGGAAACCCAGACTTCCCTCTCCCCGCACATTTCCTCCAGGAGGCTTTCCCAGGCCAGACGAGAGACATAGTCCCTCCGGCGTGTCCTAGGTCTTCTCCGGGGCTTCCTCCTGGTGGGACATGCCCGGAACACCTCCCCATTAAGGAGTCCAGGAACAGATGCCCGAGTCTCCTTAACTGGCCCCTCTTGATGTGGAGGAGCAACGGCTCTACTGCGAGCTCCACCTGGATGACTGAGCTCCTCATCTCAGACTAGGGGTGTAACAATACATTTTTGCAACAATACGATATGTATCGATTGGAAGTGTTTCGATACGATTCAAGAACGATATTGGCTAATTTGGAATGATACAATTTGATATGATTCAACACCTTCGTATTGATAATTGGTACAGAAACTTTTTGGCAAAAATCATAAAGGTTTACTCTCAAATGTAGCACCGCAGCCTGGGTTGATTATGTCCAGCAGACAGAGAGTGAAGAAAAGTTGAATATAACATTTTATTTAATTAAAAACACAAAATTTATCTCCAAAAAGCCATATCTGGTTTTATTTTCGATATTTCTGATATTATCGATCAATATTTCATGTGTATCGATATTCACTTCCTAGAAAATTATACAAATTGATACAAGGTCATGTGCATCGATGTAGTTGTATCATAGGAAAAAAATCAATACAGTTACTGTATCGTTATACCACTACCTCATACAGTTTTTATTTGCATATTTTGTACAATGTATTTTTGCTTCTTATAAAAAAAATTAAAAATTAATTTTCCTTTGCTAATTTCAGTTAGAGGTGGCAGGTGGCTATCCCAGTGACTACACTTTGGACAGTGGACAGTTAATCGCAGGGCTGACACTTGGAGACACAAGTTAACAGATAACAATTTACTATCACATTCTTATTCATTCTCTGTGGGACATTTAGATTGACATGTCTGTGAGCGGTGGGAAGAATAGGAGAAAACCCACAGTAACTCAAGAGGGATATGCAGACTGCCCAGGGATTGAACCTACAACCTCTATGGCAGGAGTGCTAACCACTCTGCCACCATGCACACCCACACCAGACCAACGACATAAATTCAGCTCATACTAGCCCACTGATTCTAAAACTTTTCACAACAAGAACAATCTTTGAAAAGAATTGGATTCCCAAGTACCATTACTATGCATTAATGAGGACCAAACCAGGACTAAGCCAGGGCTAAACAAGGGCTAAACTAGGTCTATACCAGGACTAAACGAGGACTAAATGAGGACTAAATTGACGGGACTAAACAAGGACTAAAACAGGACTATACCAGGACGAAGCCAGGGCTGAACAAGGACAAAACTAGGTCTATACCAGGGCAAAAAAACAAAAAAAACAAGCCCAAAACAGGACGAATCAAGGCCTAAATGGTGGCTAAACCAAGTCTAAACCCCGTACTAAATAAGGACTAAATCAGTGGTACTAAACCTGGGCTCAACCAGGACTAAACCAGGGCTCAAAAGGGATTAAACCAGGACTAAACCAGGGCTGAACAAAGACAAAACTAGGTCCATACCAGGACTAAACTAGGACTAAAACAAAACTAGGACAAATCAAGGACTTGTGCCCTGAACCAGAACTAAACCAGCTCTAAACCCCGACTAAACTAGGAGTAAATCAGTGCTAAATCGGCAGGACTTAACAAGAACTAAACCAGGACTAAACCAGGACTAAACCAGGATTGAATAGTGGTCTATGCCTTATATAAAGCTCTGACCTGAGCAGGATTAAATCAGGAATAAATCTGGCTCTAAAGCTGCGCTACCTGATTTCTCCCTTTTCAAACCATGACCAAGAGAGAGCCCTCCCCATCTCTTCTCTCTGCGTTCATGCACTCAAGCACGGAGCTCTACACGTGCACAACTCCGTCAGATGGAAGCTACATTCACACACACATGTTTATGTACAGAAGACACTTAAAGGAGAAATCAGGTAGTGCAGCTTTAAGGTGTGTCCTGAGACCTGGCAGCCTGGTTATAAAGTCTTCGCGTGACTTCCTGGAACATGGGCCGAGCGCTGACTGTACTGGCTCTGGTTTTGGTGTTTTTGGCCAAAATCGAAGCATGGCACAAGCCCAAATTCTGCCACAACCAACCATGTCCTGAGTACAAGGTGATTGAAAAACACAAGGCAAGTTTTAAAATTAATTTACAGGCTTTAGATGTGATTAGATTCACACAGGTGGAAGATTTTCTAGGCTTTAAAAGTCTTCAGATATTCTCATTGTCAACCAGATTTTTGGACCCAAAACTGGAAGACATTTTTTTTCACTGATCATGGTGCATTTGAACTCACCAAGTGACAAAAAAGTTCTGTCACGTAATCAAAGTACATGCCACTAGGGCTTAAGTCTTGAATTTTAATGGCAATTTATTAATGAAAATAGTGACATCGTAAATAATTTTAGCAACAGAAGTCTTGAGATAAATGTGTTTAAGTTTCCTATGCCTTTCTATTTGTTAAGATGGGGACAACTGGGACATGGTTTGTTGAAAAGTGGGACATACGAGTGCTTTTACAGGGACAAAGAGCCTAAAACTGGGACTGTCTCTGTTAAATAGGGAAGTCTGGTCACCCTACCCCACTGACCCGCTTTGCTTGTTAGATATCAGGCCTACAATGACTGAAAGCCAAATGTGTTTGTAAATTATACAAACTGTTCTGTCCACAGTAAACATTACTAAGCTATCCTGCTAAACAAACATCTGCAACCTATGCTTTTATGGCTCCTTGGGCTCCTGACATCTGGTTATGCAAAGTCAATAAAGGACTAAGAAGAACTATAAAACAATCTGCATCTGCATTGTTTTGTCAATTTAAAATCAAACTTTCTCCCTGTTTTCCAGTGTATGCTTTTAACTGTTTAGTTTGCAGTTATTAATGACCACCCATATGCTGTATTTCAGTTATAGGCTTATACTTATGTGCATGAAAATTGGTTTTGGCTCTTTACAGATTCAAATTTAGTATTTTTTGGGAACAATTGGCTCTTTGGATCGGGAAAGTTGCAGACAGACACAGTTACCTGGTGAGTTGAGTTGATTTTGTTGAGTATTATTTTGAGTAACACTTGCAACTCATAACTCAATTTCGTAAAATTGTGAAACACACAAAAATACAGCTTATAGTTGATCATTAAATAAGATCTTAAGGCCTAATACCGCATTAGTTATGTCTGGACTAACAGTTTTTCTACCTAGATTTACAGTCAATTGGCAGAAGACATCAGCAAATAAGGAAAACACAATATAAGCAAATCATGTGCTTTCAGTTAGCTTCGTTAGCGTAACAAAAGATCACTAGCATGTGCCACTAGCATACAAAATTAGTTATGTTTTCCTTAGCCCATTTTTTGATCATTTTCTTCCTTGTCCAGGACTTTGAGCTGCGCAGTTATGGCACCAAAGATCACGAGGACGCTGAGGCCTTACTGAAGAACTACATAAGAGAAGAAAATAAAAAAGGTATCACATGTTTACACTGTTAGCATTAGCGTGTAGCCTGCAGACTAGCGTTCATAAGAAAATATACTCCCCTGACATTCCCGCTACCTTCTGTAACTGCACTTGTCCGCCTCTAACTGAACAGCAACTAAATATAATTCTGCAAAATCCAACTTTCTGAGTTTTCTATAATGATGTTACCTCCTCAAAAACATACCCGGAGTTTTTTTTTTTTTTTTTTTTTTTTTTTTCTGGCACAGGCTTTCTGAGGCCTCCAAACACTCAATTGCACGAAGCCCCGCCCACTCCAGGAAGCACTGACCAATCAACAGCCCTCTACATCCAAAACGGTGTACAGCTCTGTTTCCACTGATTCCTCACAGACATTTTTACTTTTGTAGTAAAATGGAATCAGACAAAAAGTTTAAAGAAGGGCTTCTTTCTTTCTTTATGTTCAAAAGAGAGCAACACTCTGCACTCTGCTACCCTCTACTGCTTCAGTCACATGATGATATTGAAAGTTGTTAAACAACCAATGCTGTTCAAAAATATAAAAGCATAATATATCTCCTTTAATATGGCTGTTTGTGTGTGTCATGGAAGTATCTGTATTTTCTTCCTGGTTAGGTCGACTTATAATAAAAACAACTATGTATCTCAGTGTATCCTGCTCTCTAAGCTAAGTCACATATTTGGGAATTTGGCAGCACGGTGGCAAAGTGGTTGGCACAGTTGGTTCAAAGCAAGTCCTCTGGGTGGAGCCTGCATGTTCTCTCCAGTTCTGAGTGAAGACGGAGTCTGGCTGATTCTTATTTCTCAGAGACTGTTTACACAACAATCGGTGCAAAATGTAAAAATCCTGTTACAGAGTGACCCCTCATGGTTAAACAGTGTTCACTCTGCTGCTGTGTAAACTGAGAAGCCAGCCATGGACACTGCTGTGGATAAAACTCTGTTGTGTTTTGCTCCTGATGCAGGTTACAGGTTGTCTTGTTTGATTCCTGATTCTCCTGATTGATTCCTTTGCTCACGGTGAACACGGAGTCCATTTTTGCCAGGTTCCTTCCTCCTGGACCTGAGTTCCACGCGGTTGATCCCAGAGTGCAGCGTTGGGTGCTGTATAATGACCAATACGTCAGGTGCGACGCAGTATTTCATTTATTCTAAGTTATGTTACTTAAAGTTACACTGTGTAAGATTCCCGGTCTTGCGTCTCTAGAGGCCACAGGTGCCACTGCACCGTCGCAAAACGTAAACACTAGGGCCCCTCCTCCTTCTGAAACTGTGCGAGCGTGCGTCTATTTCCATCATTGTTTCAACTTTAGTTGACCTGCTGCTACCTTTGGAAGTTTGGACTGGATCTTCTATAGAGTTAGCGCTAGCGTTAGCTTATCAACAAATATCGCGCAATGGTCGCAGTAAAAACAACTAATAACTGTATGAAAAAGCACGTTCTAAAGAAAAAATAAAGAGGCTAATTTACCTGCCCAACAGTAAAGAAGCAAAAACGTGATCCGATTTGCAGCCTTCTCTGTCTCTCATCTGACGCCAGCGAGCAAAAGTCTGTCTGATGTTGACTCTTGTCTGTGATCTGGTGCGGTCCCTTTCACATTTTCTTTTTCTTGCCTCGTCCGACATTGTCTTCATCTTCTTGTGTCCTTCGGCCCTGACGAACTGGCGAAAATAACAACGCTAAAAGTAGCTTCATGGTTATACTGCACCTCAGGTATAAGAGCAGAAGGGAATGCCGTAAAGCAAGTCATTTCCTGTCACGTGACTTTTCCTGAACAGCGGAGCGCTCCCGGCCAAGTTGCGAGGGCGGTTTCTCAGTACAGAAGCCCCGCTCGGAGCAACAGATCGCACCTCAGGCCTTATAATCTCTCAAAAAATCACAAAAACAAGTCAGTATGCCCCACATATTTAGGAGAAAAGTTACACAGTGTAACTTTAAATATATACTTTACTGACTGCACTTTTCTACCTCCATTCACTCTCACAAGCACTCACACATTCTTCACAAACATTTTTCATTTTGTAGAAAAATGGCATCATACAAAAACTTTAAGGAAATAAGAAGCTCTTTTGCTGTTTCTTTTCAAACTCTTTTTTAGTCACATAATGTTTTTAAAGGTTGTAAAATGTGTCGCTGTGGTAGAGGTGACAAGGATAGGTTTAAAAAGATAAATAAAAGAAAATTAATTTTTCCTGACCAAATTGGTGTGGGCCTAATCATGCAGGGCTGGTCCTTCTTTTAACCGACGTTAGCGGGGCCCCAAGGCTTATCCATTTGATGATTTTTATTAATTTGTAACTTTATTTAATGAATCATCTGCTTGTTACTAACGAGGGTTTATCTGTGTTATACTTACTGTTTACCTGGGGCCCCACTGGAGAGTTTGCAAGTCAAAAATGTCTCAAAGCATTCATCTCTCTAGAAAAATAGTTGAGTGTTTAAAAAAAAAAAAAACATAATGTGGCTTATTGCTTCTTGTTTTCTGGATTGGTTGCATTTAATTCCTGTTGGAGGTAATTGAATGTGTTAGACCACAGTCCGACCACATACTGCATCTCCTCTAATCTCAACCCCACTTTCATTTATAATCCAGGTTTAAGTTATATAACAATAATGGACTGGATTAATATAGAGCCTTTCTAAACACTAGGGCTGCACAATATTATCACAAATGTGTTGTTATCAGGATGTCAGCAAATGCAACATCCATATTTTTTAGTTTAGTTTAGTTTTAGTTTATTCAGTCACATAAAACAATGACCACAGTAAACCCCAGCGACAGAAAAACATCTCCTCCTAACTTCCTTTTTAGCTTTTTTTAATTATAGCAAAATAAGGTAAAATTAAATAATCAGAAACAGCAAAAAAATGCCTAATGTGCTTTTTAATATTGGTCCCTTTATGCTGTTATTTGCTGCAATGTGGGACACAGTAGCAGTGTTGTGCATGAACGAGTTCAAATGAACGCGTTCATTGAACACGCTCATTTTTATGTGAACTTTGAACTGAACGCAACACATTTGTAAATCAAGAACTTGAACGTGAATTTGTTCAGATGTGAGATGAACGACGTACATCACATCAATTAAACGTCGGAATTTGTTTTCACCTGAGTCGAGTGACGAGGTCTGATCGCACTTTTTAAACAGTGCTGTCCCTCACTGCCCACGGGCTCCACTCCAAAACTGCACCGCTTCACCAGAGAGCGCTTGTGTGCGCAGTGCATCTTGGGTAACGTAGTGTGAAGCCAAAGATAGTCGAATCTAATATCTTTGGTAGTGCAAGTGAAGGCACAGAGAACACAGACGATACTGCCTCTAACTATGATAATTTACAGACATTTTACACATTGTCACGCAAAGACTCTGACGGAAAAAAATTACCTTTCTGTGCAAGCTTATATATGCAAAAACCTCCATTCTGTGTGATAGAATTTAAGAGCGCACTCACACTAGGGCCATTCAAACCGTGCTGTGCCCAGGTAGGATTGGGGAGGGGTCTGAGTCCCCGCCGGCCCGCACTCCCACCAGCACAAACGATCTGTGCCGTGGCCCGGTTACGTCATCACCTCTGAGCGCGACAGGCTGCTACGTCATCGTGATGCGCAGTTTGTTTACAAGCTGAGCGAGCCGCTAACACTTTTAAAACCGGCGTAGTGGAAAACGTGAGACCAGCGGCATGAAGTATCTGTGCTATTTTGATTCTGCTTTGAGTCTCGTTCGTGAGACGCGGTCTTCTGTCACATGTTTGGAATGAGCCACGTACGAGGAGCAGCGAAGGCACCGCAGACGGAGAGAGAGGATTCAAAACTACTGCCGCTGTCTGTTCTCTTCTTCAGAAAGGTGAGCGCAAGTCGGTGGCATTGGTACGAGTGTTGATAATGGAGTTTATTTACTTTTTACCGAGAGAAGAACAGTTGCATAGATGACACGCCTCATAGTCGTGCGTGCGCGCATGCATGAGCAACCACGCCGTGCCGTGGCCCACCTCCTCCAACCGTGCCAAAGTCCTGAAGCGTACCGCGCCTGGGCGCGCTGGGAGCACTCACATTAGGCAACCATGCCGTGCTTTAGGGGCGTTCCGGACTTGGGCAGGGTTAGATTGGCCTGCTGTGAGTACACCTTAAGATCTACAGTGAGGCTAGAAGGTAGATGTATAGTGATAGAAGTCATAGTTTGAAAAACAAGTTCAGCCTTTCATTTACATATCTCACCTAAAAATAACATGAACTGAACTCCCTGTCTCCTCACCTGTCTCCTCACCTGTCTCCTCACCTGTCTCCTCCCTGTCTCCTTCCTGTCTCCTCACCTGTCTCCTCACCTGTCTCCTCCCTGTCTCCTCCCTGTCTCCTCACCTGTCTCCTCCCTGTCTCCTCACCTGTCTCCTCACCTGTCTCCTCCCTGTCTCCTCACCTGTCTCCTCACCTGTCTCCTCCCTGTTTCCTCATCTGTCTCCTCCCTGTTTCCTCATCTGTCTCCTCCCTGTCTCCTCCCTGTCTCCTTCCTGTCTCCTCACCTGTCTCCTCCCTTTTTCCTCACCTGTCTCCTCACCTGTCTCCTCCCTGTTTCCTCACCTGTTTCCTCACCTGTTTCCTCACCTGTTTCCTCACCTGTCTCCTCACCTGTCTCCTCACCTGTCTCCTCACCTGTCTCCTCCCTGTCTCCTCCCTGTCTCCTCACCTGTCTCCTCCCTGTCTCCTCACCTGTCTCCTCACCTGTCTCCTCCCTGTCTCCTCACCTGTCTCCTCACCTGTCTCCTCCCTGTTTCCTCATCTGTCTCCTCCCTGTTTCCTCATCTGTCTCCTCCCTGTCTCCTCCCTGTCTCCTTCCTGTCTCCTCACCTGTCTCCTCCCTTTTTCCTCACCTGTCTCCTCCCTGTCTCCTCCCTGTTTCCTCACCTGTTTCCTCACCTGTTTCCTCACCTGTCTCCTCACCTGTCTCCTCCCTGTCTCCTTCCTGTCTCCTCACCTGTCTCCTCCCTGTCTCCTCACCTGTCTCCTCCCTGTCTCCTTCCTGTCTCCTCACCTGTCTCCTCCCTGCCTCCTCACCTGTCTCCTCACCTGTCTCCTCCCTGCCTCCTCACCTGTCTCCTCACCTGTCTCCTCCCTGTCTCCTTCCTGTCTCCTCACCTGTCTCCTCCCTGTCTCCTCACCTGTCTCCTCCCTGTCTCCTCACCTGTCTCCTCACCTGTCTCCTCCCTGTTTCCTCATCTGTCTCCTCCCTGTTTCCTCATCTGTCTCCTCCCTGTTTCCTCATCTGTCTCCTCCCTGTCTCCTCCCTGTCTCCTTCCTGTCTCCTCACCTGTCTCCTCCCTTTTTCCTCACCTGTCTCCTCACCTGTCTCCTCCCTGTCTCCTCACCTGTTTCCTCACCTGTCTCCTCACCTGTCTCCTCCCTGTCTCCTTCCTGTCTCCTCACCTGTCTCCTCCCTGTCTCCTCACCTGTCTCCTCCCTGTCTCCTTCCTGTCTCCTCACCTGTCTCCTCCCTGTCTCCTCACCTGTCTCCTCACCTGTCTCCTCTCTGCCTCCTCACCTGTCTCCTCACCTGTCTCCTCACCTGTCTCCTCACCTGTCTCCTCACCTAAAAATAACCTGAACTGAACTTTGAACTAGTTCAAAATTAAAATTGTGAACTATGAACGTGAACAGTTCACTTTGAACATGTGTGAACTGAACTTTGAACTAGTTCATGAAAAGTGTGAACTTGCACAACACTGCACAGTAGTCATATATTTGATTATTTTCTTTTGTTGGGACATTGATATTGTATTTAAGTTTAGTTTATATAAAGTTTGCAAAAAATGAAAGTGGTTGCAGAGCATTATGGGCAATTTGCAGTGAGTTAAGGCCACAGATGTGATTAGGGTGACTCCCTGTCCCACTTTTGGTTGCACTGCACAGCCATTTAGTCCTCTGTCCCTCTGTCCCTCTGTCCCTCTGATTAAGGTAATGTCCCACTTTTTCATTTGTGCAGTGACTCTTATAAAAAAGAGAAATTCAAGTTAAGAAGTAGAAAGTAAGGTATTTAATGTGTAAAATGTAGAATAATTATTTATGGATGTCCTGTCTTGCTGGGTTGTTTGTTGTGTTTCAGGACAGACCTCTCCTGGAGCTGGGAGCTGTGTTGGTGCTGGATTTTTTTGAGAAAATACTAAGACTGAGAGCTTTGATTTTTTTCTGTTTTCTGCAAAATGTGTGTTTTTGTGATGAAAACATCACATTAAATATGTTACAGGTCCTAAACTGTGGTAACTTATAACTCACTCAGTTGATAAAGCTAGATTTGTTTATCATAACATTTATTTTTGTTGTTGTCCCACCAAATTGCTCAACTTGTCCCACACTGACACATTCATCCACATTTGGCTTTGTGTAATGCATTTCCGCGAACACTAGATGGCGATGTTGTTTTTACTTTGTACTGCAGGCGCACAAAAGGAAACTGTGTAAATCTGTTATGTGCTGCCTCTGGGATGTGTGATGAAGATGTTATGAACTGTAAAATGCTTTAAGTTTGTTACTCTCGACCTTGCGGCTGATGTTGTTTCTTGTGCTAATGACTTTGTGGACAGAGAGCCTGCGAATGTGAGCTATAACTGTCTGTATTTTCTATTTCCAGCATTTTTGGGCCATTAAAAGCTACAATAAGATATGTTAAAGAACCTGTATTCAAATAAATGCCCATAATTATTTGAATAACATCTGTAAACATTTGACAGACCAATGTGAGATATGGAAGTGTTTATATTCAGATGTTTTGTGATGGTTTATGGTTAATATCTCTGCAGTTTCTGTGGATTTAGAACAAAGACTGGCACAAAGTCTCCCATCTTCTCTGTCAGCACCAGCTAAGGTAAAAGTGTTTTGTAGTTTTTTTTTCACTACATAGCATTACATTGCAAAGTTGTGATATTATTCAGTCCAACAAGTTTAAGTGTAGATAGACATGACAAGAAGAAGAAGAAGAAGAAGAAGAAGAAGAAGAAGAAGAAGGAAGAAGAAGAAGAAGAAGAAGAAGAAGAAGAAGAAGAAGAAGAAGAAGAAGGAAGAAGGAAGAAGGAAGAAGGAAGAAGAAGAAGAAGAAGAAGAAGAAGAAACTGGCTCCTTTTCATCTAGGGCCATATATTTAAAGGTCCCCTATCTAATTTTTTTGAGCTTTTAACCAAGTTATAATGCTGTTGTTTTCACCTCAAAAACAGACCTGGAGTAGTAGTTTCCTTCACACATGTTTGAGTAATCCTGTATGCTGAGGCGCTGTCTTTCTCCAGAGCTGAAAACGAACCAGGAAGTGCTCCTGCGCGTTTCTAAAGCCCATACGCCGTCACCGGACTCGTTCTGATCATTTCAGCCTTAAACCTCGCCAAAATCTTGTCTCTTTTAATGCACAGCAAAGACAAACAAAGGATGGTCCTGTTGTCAGGGGGCTGTTTCTCTCTGAGCAGGTTCACAAGAACACACCTCCTTTACTGCACAACACACACAATCTAACTAATTATTATTACCATCAACATCACTAAGCCAACATAATAATTTTTTTACAATTGTCATGCTTAAATAGTAAGTTACAGTATATTAGACATAATTGGAAGAATTACTTATAATACTTAACTAATATATTGATATATGATGATATACAATGGTAAAATGAGTTATAACAGTAATACTTATATTAACATGTCTCATAAGCATAAAAAGAAACATTACATTGCATATGTGTGTAATGGACCATACTTAGATGAAACTGTAAGGTATAATGTACGATATATGTTAGATATTGTATATAAATACATTGTTCTTTATAGTAGTAACCATTCATTAGGATGAATAGGGGGTGGGGTTAAATAAGTCATATACAAACTGTGAACATGTCTGAAATATATTTATACATACTGTTATTCCATTTGTTTTTTTGTTTTGTTTTTTTTTCTCCCCAGTGTTGGTATTATGTATAATATTGTACAATATATTTATATTTTCTTTGTACAATATTTTTATTTTTTATAGCTCGAAATAAAGTAATTAAACTAAACTAAACCTATGTCACTACGAGGCAGTCAGCTCATTTAACTATCTGTTCGCATCATGTCGCTAATAGCCATGCTAAATAGCCATTTTATGCTCTGTCCAGTCCCCACCATTGCCAGCAGGGGGCGACAGACTTCTAATCCAAGTGTTCTCTGCAAAGTCACAGTAACAGTTCCCCAAAAGAAGACATTATTTTAAGTTATAAAACATGACATATTATTTACAAAGGTGTCCAAAACTACTTCAAAAAGCCTGAAAAAAGCTAAAATGGAACTTTTAAAAACATACGCAGAGGAGGGCCGCTCACTAGAGATGGTTACTCACATGGATACTTTGCCAGTTTTTACTCTAGATGCCCTCCCATAACCACACATTCATCCAAACTCAACAGAATTAAAAAAAAACTCCATTTCTTTACACATAAATCAGTGGCGGTGACTCACTGATGGACAGATTTTCTCAGAAGAACTGAACGGAGCCTCGGTCCAGGCCCCGGCTCCGTCTCGTCTCGGCGGGACTCTCATCACAGGCTCAGGTCTGGATTTGATCGGTCTCTGTGGAAACCGTGGTCTCTTTAGTGCAGAGGGAACAGTACGCACCCGCAGACTCTGAAAAAGCAACAGAGCCGCGGCCGTGAGTCACTGATCATGAGGCTCGCTCAGACCCGGTCCTGACCAGAGACAAGACTCGTTTAGAAGCACACCTGAGCATCTGAGGCAAGTGCATGTGTTAATACTGTAAATACTGTACAGAAGAGTGGTTCTCAATCTGTGGTACAGGCCCACTGGTGGTGCACAGGCATGACATGATTTCATTTAATTTCGAGCCAGTTTTATTGTTTTTATACATGCTCTCTGACACTTTGAAGTGTTTGGCCTGGTTTAGCCATTGGTTTAGTCCTGGATTATTCCTGGTTTAGCCATTGGTTTTGTCTTGGTTTAGTCCAAGATTGGCCCTGGTTTAGCCCATAGTTTAGTCCCATCTCACTTTTGTTTTAGACCAGGTTTTGTCTGGTTTACTTCTGGTTTAGGCCTTGGTTTAGTCCTAGATTATTCTTGGTTTAGCTCTCAGTTTTGTCTTACTTTAGTCCTGTTTAGCCCTTAGTTTAGTCCAGTCTTGGTGTAGCTGTTTTTTGTTTTGTTTTTTGTCTTGGTTTAATCTGGTTTAGTTTGGCTTTAGGCCTTAGTTTAGCCCTGGTATAGACCTGAGGGCATAGTTCTGGTTTAGTCCTTAATTTTGTCTTGGTTTAGGCCTGGTTTAGCCATTGATTTAGTCCTGGATTATTCCTGGTTTAGCCATTGATTTAGTCCTGGATTATTCCTGGTTTAGCCATTGGTTTTGTCTTGGTTTAGTCCAAGATTAGTCCTGTTTAGTCCTGGTTTAATTTTGGTTTAGCCCTTGGTTTAGTCCTAGATTATTCCTGGTTTAGCCATTGGTTTTGTCTTGGTTTAGTCCCAGATTATTCCTGGTTTAGCCTTTGATTTAGTCCTGGATTATTCCTGGTTTAGCCATTGGTTTAGTCCTGGATTATTCCTGGTTTAGCCATTGATTTAGTCCTGGATTATTCCTGGTTTAGCCATTGATTTTGTCTTGGTTTAGTCCAAGATTAGTCCTGTTTAGTCCTGGTTTAATTTTGGTTTAGCCCTTGGTTTAGTCCTAGATTATTCCTGGTTTAGCCATTGGTTTTGTCTTGGTTTAGTCCAAGATTGGCCCTGGTTTAGCCCATAGTTTAGTCCCATCTCACTTTTGTTTTAGACCAGGTTTTGTCTGGTTTACTTCTGGTTTAGGCCTTGGTTTAGTCCTAGATTATTCTTGGTTTAGCTCTCAGTTTTGTCTTGCTTTAGTCCTGTTTAGCCCTTAGTTTAGTCCAGTCTTGGTGTAGCTGTTTTTTTGTTTTGTTTTTTGTCTTGGTTTAATCTGGTTTAGTTTGGCTTTAGGCCTTAGTTTAGCCCTGGTATAGACCTGAGGGCATAGTTCTGGTTTAGTCCTTAATTTTGTCTTGGTTTAGGCCTGGTTTAGCCATTGATTTAGTCCTGGATTATTCCTGGTTTAGCCATTGATTTAGTCCTAGATTATTCCTGGTTTAGCCATTGGTTTTGTCTTGGTTTAGTCCAAGATTGGCCCTGGTTTAGCCCATAGTTTAGTCCCATCTCACTTTTGTTTTAGACCAGGTTTTGTCTGGTTTACTTCTGGTTTAGGCCTTGGTTTAGTCCTAGATTATTCTTGGTTTAGCTCTCAGTTTTGTCTTGCTTTAGTCCTGTTTAGCCCTTAGTTTAGTCCAGTCTTGGTGTAGCTGTTTTTTGTTTTGTTTTTTGTCTTGTTTAATCTGGTTTAGTTTGGCTTTAGGCCTTAGTTTAGCCCTGGTATAGACCTGAGGGCATAGTTCTGGTTTAGTCCTTAATTTTGTCTTGGTTTAGGCCTGGTTTAGCCATTGATTTAGTCCTGGATTATTCCTGGTTTAGCCATTGATTTAGTCCTAGATTATTCCTGGTTTAGCCATTGGTTTTGTCTTGGTTTAGTCCAAGATTGGCCCTGGTTTAGCCCATAGTTTAGTCCCATTTCACTTTTGTTTTAGACCAGGTTTTGTCTGGTTTACTTCTGGTTTAGGCCTTGGTTTAGTCCAGTCTTGGTGTAGCTGTTTTTTTGTTTTGTTTTTTGTCTTGGTTTAATCTGGTTTAGTTTGGCTTTAGGCCTTAGTTTAGCCCTGGTATAGACCTGATGGCATATTTCTGGTTTAGTCCTTAATTTTGTCTTGGTTTAGGCCTGGTTTAGCCATTGATTTAGTCCTGGATTATTCCTGGTTTAGCCATTGGTTTTGTCTTGGTTTAGTCCAAGATTAGCCCTGGTTTAGCCCATAGTTTAGTCCCATTTCACTTTTGTTTTAGACCAGGTTTTGTCTGCTTTACTTATGGTTTAGGCCTTAGATTAGCCCTGGTATAGACCTGATGGCATAGTTCTGGTTTAGTCCTTAATTTTGTCTTGGTTTAGTCCTGGTTTAGCCTTTGGAATAGTACTGGTTTAAACCTGTTTTTGTCCTGATGTAACTCTGGTTTAGTCCTTTAAAGATAGTTAATATTCTCTGTGTTGGAGCTTGCGTTACTTTTGGATACATATTTGAACAATCCTTTGACCTTCGTATATATTTCCAAGTCCAGTCGTCCCAGGTCCACAGCAGCACAGCCGCTCCTCCTAAACTCTGTCCAAAATAATTCCAGCCTCAGTAGCAGCGCCTGTGGCTCTGTGAGCTTATTACATGAACCAGTGGCTCACAGTTTGTAAAGAACTGCATTAATCTGTTCTCCACTAAAATAACTGGAGTTTCTCTTTTCTCATTACTTTGTGAATGTCTTGGTTACACAGGATTTTTTATTTAAAACCACCGAGGACATTGGTTGAACAAACAGAGCAAGTGTTATTGTAACCATGAAATACATTTTAAAATTCCCTTACCCTGACTAAATAACAGTAAATAATGGAGGTATTTTACATTCTAGGGTCTTGTCCATTACTGTAGCCTACTTTGAGACCAGGGCTTGACTTTAGCCGTAGCCAATCGGCCAAATGCTGGTAGATATCCATTTTAGCTAATAGCACTTTTAGGGCCATATTTACTAAGACGGGTGCTAAACTGCGAGTGCAGTGAGAAAATATGCGGCCGCTATTAATGTTCGTGTTGCGCGTGAATTACTAAGATAAACTGCGTGGCCGGTGACAGTGCAAACAGAGGGAGCGGAGCTATTTAAACGGCATCATTGCGTGTATTGTTTTGCGTCATGGAAGGTGTGGAGGTGGAACACAAACGGAAGCAAAAATTTAACCAAGAAGAGCTGAAAGTGCTGGTGAATAATTTTTTCATCCGTCATGGCAAAAAGATCTGCACGTGTGGCAAACTCTAACCCTACGTATTTGTTCATTTCTTCTCCTTCGTCTCACACGAATCACAGCAGCCATCTGTGCAAAAGATTAGCACGTCCTTCTCCAACGTGCTACATTTATACGCTATTTTTGCACGCAAAGTCATGGTGAGCCTTGATAAATAATATTGCGGGCGGTAAATAAATTAATTTGCATTTTCTCCGCCTTCCATTTTGCGCACTCTGGGAAGAACGCCTCAGTTTACAGATTCATTAGGTCATAGGAGCAAAGTCTGCATTGCGTTCGCTCTGCTCCTGTAAGACACGCAAATCTCAACTGCGTCTGGGTTTGCTCCAATTTTAGCGCATCTTATTCAATTAGCGTGCAGCTAACCTTTGATAAATCTGGCCCTTAGTCTCACTAGCCACTTTGGCCGGTTGGATTTTATGCATGTATCTTAACTTTAGAGCTCCTTAAATCCTTTTGCTATGTTTGAGTTAATTTAGTACAGAGTAATGCATCATGATCTAAGAAAAAAAAAACATAAATTAAGATAGAACACATGCAAAAAGTTCACATTTATTCTGCATAGGTAAACCTGTTTCTCACATATTTGATAAATCTTTTTCTTGTCGTATGCTATAAAAGATAATAAAATAATAAAATAAACGTGAAATTCTGGCAAGTGACCAGTGAGTAAAAAAGTTAATGTCAAGCCCTGTTTGAGACGTTAGGACAAGACACGAAAGCCTCTCCCACTCTTGCACAGCGGCGCAGACGATAGAGCGGCCATCTTAAAACTAGAGCAGAGCTGCATGATATGGCAAAAACATGCGATATTCGATAACTATGTTGAAAATTGCGATAACGATATTATTGCGATATTTGAAAACAGAGCCTACTTTTCGAACATAGTAAGTTAAATTCACTACATTTCACAAAAATGTAAGTTCCTGTATTTACAAGTCAAAACAGCCACAAAATCAAAACTTAACACAGACTAAACCAGGAATAAAACAAGGCTAAGCTGTGACTAAATTAATTAAATTACCACTAAAACTGGACTTTTTAAACATTTTTATTTAGTCACAACACATGTTCTTTTAAGGCTCTGGTGGAAAATGATTCTTCAGTGTAAATCTCTGTCAGATGGAAGACCACAGCGTTATTGTGATATAGATATCACAGATATTGCGTTTGCTGATATTGCAATAACAATAATTTTGCGACATATTGTGCAGCCCTAAACTAGAGGGTTGGCGGTTCAAACTTTGAATCCTGCTCCTCCCAGATCCTACTGTCATTGTGTCCTTCAGCAGAACACCTTGCCTGTGTGAATGTGTATTTGGTAGTGGTTGGAGGGGTCAATCTACAGAGGAAGCTCACCACCACAGCGCATGTCGCAAGTGAATGAGTGAACTTTATTAGGCCTTATGACTCCTATTACTATTACTGTCTGTCCTGCATAGAGAAACAATGGCTGTACCCTGTACCTAATAAAGTGGCCCCTGATGTGGTCTTCTGTAGACCTTGATTGTTTTGGTTATTTGAGTTAAATATGACAGCAGTTATCTACTTCACATCTTTTATGCATTTAGCGAGTCCAGTATTAGTCAGACAACAGTATTTAGAAATTGTTATTTCCAGTGAGGTTTCCTATTCTGCCAAATTGACTTTTTTGAGCTTTTAACCATGTTCCAATGTTGTGTCCACCTCAAAAACAGACCTGGAGTAGTATTTTGTCTCAGTCATACGTTTGTATGCTCAGGTGCTGCCTTTCTAACAATCTGAAAACGCTCGGTCTCACAGCTCCACATAGACTCGTGAAACCAGGAAGTGCTCCTGGGCGTTTCTAAAGCCCAGACACCGTCACTCGTTCTGATCATTTCAGCCTTAAACCTACGTCACTATGAAGCAGTCAGCTCAGAAATCTATCTGTTGGTCTCATGTCACTAATAGCTGTTGCCAGCAGGGGGTGACTGACTCCTAATCCAAGTGTTCTCTGCAAAGCCAAAGCAACAGCTCCCCAAAAGAAGACGTTTTCCATATACCGTATTTGCCGGACTATATGTCCCACTTTTTTCCATCGTCTGGCTAGGGGTGCGACGTATACTCAGGTGTGACTTATATATTAAAATATTTCAGGTGTTGGTTAGAGGGCGCTCTAGGCTTGTGTACCAGCATCTGCTGCACCTGTACCACTGACAATTTAAAATGTAAACATTACCACTAACAACTTAGGCTATAAAGACAACTGAGAAAGAGCAGAATAATTGGAAATGGAACTGATGCTGAGTCTGACGACAGCCACGCAGAGGAGGAAGCGGCGCTTCGTCTACCTCCGGAGTTGGCGGAGTTGTTCAGAAGCGACACCGAGGATGAAGAATTTAAAGGATTTAGCGATTAGGAGTGAGATGGTGAGTTTGGTGAACTTGTTATATTATGTTCTTTATGCTATAGTTATGTGAATAACTGTTAATATATTACGTTAACATACGAGACACCTATTCAGTTCGTTGTTTATGCTTCATGTAGCTGAATAACCATCAATGTGTTACGTTAGCATAGCGCACACCTATTCAGCTGTTGTTCTCTATTCTATTATTACTATAACTTGCCTTTCAACATGAAATGTCTGTTCTTGGTGATGGATTTTGTAAAATAAATTTCCCCCCAAAATACGGTATACATTATTTTAAGTTATAAAATCTGAAATACTAATGCACAGGTGTTCAACATTATTTCAAAAAGCCTGAAGGAAGCATTCTGTCACGTAGTCATTGACTTTGTTTACACACAGACTCTGAGAGTCCTTTAATTGCCTCCAGTAAATCTAATCAAACCAGTTTGGGCAGAGTTCTTGGAGGTTTTGTATGACAGCTTACTCAGCAGGAATGCCACAGAACAAACAAACTCACTTATTGTTCAAGAGCGAGCAGGCGTAAGGTCTCTGTGTTACTTTACTCCAAAGGATTTGATTAGAAATCGTACTGATAATGGACGAAGATGGATCCAACGGTGAGTATAGTATTAATGATCTACAGCAGGTCGCCAATACAAATTTCAAATCTGTTTTTAAGGTACAGAAGTCCTTAGGTAGTCATAGATGTCCAGATTTAGAGCTGTTTTACTTTTTGATACATATATATATGGTCTGTATTTTTGAGGGTTAGGGTTATTAGTAGTTTTCTGCATGTAGTTCTTGGTTTTTATACTTGTTTGAACCTGCTTTAGTCCTGGTTTTAGCACTTAGCAAGGCTCCATATCAATGCTCTCAGGTAGCCTACACAATTAGCTCAACCTGTAGTTTACCACTAACAATTAAATCCATGTGTTTAATCCTCTTTTAGCATTTTAGCATTCAAGCTATTTCTTCCTAGATTTAGCTCTGTCTATCTAGTCCTGGTGTAGCAGAGAAGTCGTGGTACTTTTCAGACCTGGTTTTATATTTTACAACTAGCTTTGGGATTAGCTATGGCTAAGTCCCAAGGCCAGAAGAAAGTCCTAAATGTAGTTCTTTACTTTGTGTTTAGCCTGGCTTTGTGCTAGTTTAGTCTAAGTCCAAGGTTCTATGGACTGGGGAACATAGGTATGTTGAGTCAATTTGTGGAAAAGTCTTGAAGAGAAGTTTAAATAATCTAAAAACATGTTGCAATTTAGAATGATGTACAAATAAAACATTATTAGAGAAATACCTGAGTGAATAAAGGTGTTAAGACTTTTTATTGGTATCGTTATCGTCTTTTTAGTCAGTTTTGGTAGTTTTTGCTGATTGTGATCATGGATAACATAAAAAATGTATAAAAAGGGGTAGAAATAAGTAAGCTTTGGTTCTTTCCCCTCCTTTCAAACGTTAAATACTTTTTTTTCCCTTTAAAAATATGAAATTATTTTATCTTTACTTGTTAACTATACCTTAAACTAATAACTCTAATTTGGGGGATTTTTGTTAATGTATAATGTATTATGTATTATTATTGTATATGAGCAATAATTTAGGTTTTCATAACAGCAAGCTCTGCACAAACTTAGCTCATGTACTTACTAACTTCCCAGTGTACTCACCAGATTACTATTGTTACTATCATGATCTGTAAATTCCTGAGTTTGTTTGTGTGTAGACTGTCACTCCTCCAGGCAAACTGAATCACTAAAGGTTTAAACATAAGTATTTAACGTTCAAAAGGAGGAGAAAGAACCAAAGCTTATTTATTTCTACCCCTTTTTATACATTTTTTATGTTATCCATGATCACAATCAGCAAAAACTACTAAAACAGACTAAAAAGACGATAACGATACCAATAAAAAGTCTTAACACCTTTATTCACTCAGGTATTTCTCTAATAATGCTTTATTTGTACATCATTCTAAATTGCAATATGTTTTTAGATTATTTAAACTTCTCTTCAAGACTTTTCCACAGATTGACTCAACATATGGCTACACTCTTTTGCTTTTTAAAGTTTAACTCACGCCTTAGAATGAGAACATTAAAACTTTCTTTTCTTTTCTGAGACTAACATCAGCATTGGAGGTCAGCCCTATGTTCCCATTAACTATGTTCCCCAGTCCATAGAACCTTGGACTTTATAAACCTTTTGTTGTTTGTGTTGATAAAACTGCCACTGTTCTCTGTAAGCATTATTTTTTTAGTGCTACTTTTTTTTGTGTTGACACTGTATGGCTAATGTAAGTTTCTGACGTCCTTCCAGATGATGCTCCGGACCTGCGGCTCATCCTGGTCGGGTCACAGAGGTTTGGGGTGAATGCTGTTGCCAGTTCAATTTTAGGACGAGAGTGCAATAAGTGGAACAAATGGGGAAGGAGAACCGCCCGCTGCGTCATTCACACTGAGATTGTAAACGGGAAGAAAATCCAGCTGGTGAAGGCTCCTGCCTGGCTGCGGAACTACTACCTCTGTGACACGGCCCAGCTGGTCAAAGACGAACTCGTGCTGAGCGTCACCCACTGTCGTCCCGGGCCACACGCTTTCATTCTGCTCTGCACGGTGGACATACCCTTCACCAGCGCTTGTGCCAACTCCGTCAAAGCCCATTTAAGCCTGTTTGGAGAAGAGGTCTGGAACCACACCATTGTCCTGTTCACCTGTGGGGACTGGCTGGGCAACACCTCCATCGAGGAGCACGTGAAGGGGGAGGGGGCCCACCTGGCGGAGCTGCTGGACAGGTGCGGACACAGGTACGTCCTGGACTGCACCAGCGCCTCTCCAGCTCTGAGCCTCAGGCTGCTGGAGAAGGTCCAGGAGCTGCTGAGGACCAACGGAGGCAGACACTTCCAGATAGACGGGAATGAGATGGAGAGGATTCTCCGGAGCAGAGAGGAGGTGAACAGGAGAGCAGAGCTGAGGAGACGCAGGAGGAAGGAGCGGGGGGCACACAAGAAGACAGAAGGTAAAGCTGGATTCAGTCTACTTACTGTACACATGGTTGGTTCTATCAGTCATAGAGGGTAATGGTTTGTTATTCCATTTTTCTGGAGGTACTCAAGGGACTTTTGTTGTTTAAGTCCTGATTTAGTTTAATCTAGAGCCAGTTTTAGTCCTGCATCTTAAATTTGAAGTTTCTTTATTTAGGTACACTTTAGTCCTGGGCCCTGTTCTTCAAAGCTGGATTAGAGAGTTAGTGCGGTAACTTCAGGGTTAACCCTAGGTTGTCGGTATGAAGCTGGATCACTTTCTATCCAGGTAGATCTCTATGGAAACACATGCTGAATGGCTAACCTGCTCCAGGATAAGATAAGAAGACTCTGGCTCTTTGACCAATCAGTGCAGAGAGATGAGCTACTCTTAGAGCAGAACGAGATGCCGGTGTGAGCGTGTGCAGGAGGGGAAGAAAACTGAAGTGGCAGAGGAAAAGAGAAAATGCACAAGTGGCACAGCTGACAGCAGCAGGAAGTGAAGCCAGCACAAAACTGTAAAGTCATAACTTGATAAACGTGTTAGACGCATTACCAGTCATTTATATTCTGTTCAGAATGACTCACCATCTCTGTGTTATAATAAAAAGTCCATGGAGATGTGTGCCACATGTTTCATGAGTTCACTGCACAGATCTATGGTACAGATCTATGGTTTAGTGTCATTTCTCGGTGATATTCAGATGAACTGTCTCCGTGACGCTGACATGATTGGTCATTTAGCACCGATCCACCATTTACATGAACGCACTCACAGCTCCACAGAAAAACCCAGGGTTAACCCAGCGAGTGGATAACTCACTTCGTAGTACCGCTTATCTAGAGACGCTCATGTTTTGTTTTGTCAAGAGAGATGTATCCAGGATACGTAAGTTCAGCCAGCTTTGTAATACAGGCCTCTGGTGCTGATTTAGACCTGGTTTTATCCTGGTTTTATCCTTGTTTTGACCATCTTTAGTCCTGGTTTAGTCCCTGATTTTGTCCTTTTGTTTTTAGTTAAACATTTTCATGTGGAGCTGCGTTAGTTTAGATCAGGGTTGTCCAAACTTTTTCCAATGAGGGCCAGATCTAGAGATGTGAAAGTCTTCAAGGGCCGACAGTCTCTCCTGATGGTTTTTAAAAACTGAACGCATGTTCAGAATAAATAAAAAGTGCATTGCAACAAAAGTTAAAAAAAGCAGTCATCTGGATTAGATTTTTCAAGTTGAAGACGTTTCACCTCTTATCCAAGAGGCTTTCTCAATTCTGAGAGAGCCTCTTGGATAAGAGGTGAAACGTCTTCAACTTGAAAAATCTAATCCAGATGACTGCTTTTTTTAACTTTTGTTGCGATGCATTTACCCTGGACGAGTGAGAGTCTTCACAGACATAAAAAGTGCATTGTTTTATAAACAATTTGTTTTCAAAAGCTAAATAATTATAAATGATTTTCTCTGAAAACACAATCTAAAAGAAGTTACTTTTGTCTTGCACTTTTTTGTCTGTGATGCAAGCTCACTTTATTTTCTTGCTTTCTGCACTTCATTCTGTATAAGAGGCACCTAAACAAGTGAATTTCTCCACTGTGAGAATAATAAGCTTTAATCTAATCTAAGTCCCAACAAAATAACATCTTTGAACATAAAAACTGTAACTGCAATTATTTTTCGACACACTAATTTGAAAATACAAGGCAGAGAGTCATAGATGAGATGCACAAATGTACAGACAAAGCTACAGAAACACTGTACAAAAGTGCTGGAGGGCCATAAGTAATGCATTTTGTCAAACAAGCTGAGGGCCATATGAAATCTCAGACCGTGCCACAAATGGCCCCCGGGTCGCACTTTGGACATGTCTGGTTTAGATCTAGGCTTATTGTATAGCATGAAAAAATTGAGAACCACTCATAAACAACTGGGTTTACTGTTTGTCTGCAGAAGCCTCCCTGTCTGAGGTCACCATTGTTCTGCTGGGCTGGGTTTTTGCTGTAAAAACCAAAGTGCGCTGTGCCGTTCTGGGAATCCCTGAACAAGTGGGACGAACTCTAGAATGCATAAAGACGAGCAAAGATTTAACTGACCAGCTTAAGCTAACAGTGGTGGACACTCCCGGATGGTGGAAGTACTTCCCGGCTACTTTAGTCCCATGCCACACCCGAGCGGAGATCAACAAGGCGTTTAAAGAGTACCAAGATGCACAATGTAACACTTCCTCGGGCCGCGCAGTACTTCTGATGATACCAGCCGATACTTCGTTCCCACACGAGCAGCTGAAGATAATAAAAGACAACATGAAGAGTTTGGGAAAGGAGATCTGGAGAAACACCATTCTGGTTTTCACTCGAGGACACTGGCTGGGACAGTTTGACATAGAGCATCACATCGAGAGTGAAGGAGAGGCGCTGGTGTGGCTGGTGGAGCAGTGTGGGAACAGGTGAGTACAACTTTATTAACTGCAATTTTCCAATACTGAACAAGATTATGCTATGTACATCTTCTTAACATTCCTAACATTAAGTTCCTTTTGCCAGTCACCTTTACAATAAAACCAAGAGCAAGAGAACAAATGGGAACAATAAAAGTATACCTTACCTTAACATATTTTCATGGAGCTCAATGGTTCCAGAAGTAAAATTCTCATTGATTTTCCCCATTTTACTTTTGAAAGTTTAAAAGGTTGATGAGGGCTAATCGGCTAATCAGTATTTATAGTGAAATTCTTAGTTTTATGGTGATGATTTACCCCAGAGCTGATTAGCCTCCTTTGAGTTGTTGAACTTTTACTATACGTATTTTACAAGAAGTCTATGGGGAAAATGAATGGGAATTTTACCAATTTTAGTTTAGTTAGTTAGTTTAGCCTTTATTTGAAGGGACAATGTACAGAGACATTAAGCTCATAAAAACAGAGATGTTCCGCACCAGGTTATAGCTAAATAGCTGGTTTCCATCTGCAGTCCCTGATTTACATGAATAAAAATACAATGCAATTACACTCAAACAATCACAGTAAAAGCAGAAGTTCATAAACTCACTCTCTCCCCAAAACTCATTCACACACAAACCTAACCTCATCTCAGTCAACATTATTTACAGGAACATTCGTCTTATAAAAGGCGCCTTACCAAGCTCAATTTAAACAAATAACAATAAGTATTCCTGTGGAGAAGGAATTACATTGGTTAAAGTCCACAATCTACATTTATATATTACACAGAAGCAGAAACAAGAAGTGTTGGACTTAAATAGTTCAGTGTAGGCAGGTCTGACTATTCCATAGCCATTTTTTAAGTTCTACAGTGAACATTGCATAGTTTGTTTTTAACCAGAGGTGGCGCTGTTGAGCTGCACTGGAGTCAGTAGATAAAATAAGTAACTATGGGTTTGTTGCTTGGCTGAACACTGACTACATATTTTTGAGGGTAGGGTCAGAGGTGAACCAGGGTCAACTCTCTACACTTTAATTAGACCTCTGTAAAGTTGGTAAAATGTCACATAAATGAAATTTAATGGTTTCATGCCAACCTTTTTGGATTGTACTTTGCTCCATGTTTTAAAGTTAACTTGTTCCTTTCTAAATCTGAAGTTAGCTCATTGCTTGTAAATGACTGGCTTGGTTGGTAAGTATGCTAGATTAGGACTGCAATGCTAATTACAATACAACCAATTTTACATAATTTAAAACTAGACATGTGCCACTAAAAGTAAAGCCAACTCTCTGTAACAATATTCATTTCCTCTATGTTCCTCTAGGTATTTTGTGTTCGACGGTGACGCAGACCAGAGTGGACTGGAAGCTCAAGGAAAACAGCTGACTGAGATGGTTTTGGACCTGTGTCAGTCTGGTCCAAACGAAGACCAACCAGCAAACACTGAACCTGTTACAGAGGCAGGACCCACAGAGGAACCCACAGAGGAACCGGTGGACGAAGACCTGAGGAAGATGGTCAACGTCCTGCACAAACTCTGGGCCTGGGGATCATGGGAAATTGAGGAAATTGCAGCGAGATTTTTTGAACGACCCATGTATGAGTTCACTGATATCGCAAGCATGCATCTCACCAACATGTGTACGTGATGTGATCGGCTTCTAGCATTCAACGCAGGGCCATATTTAAAATCTAGTGCGTGACTCTAATGTTGTCTTGTGCTGTGTTTAGTTAAAGGCTCGTCAGATTTGCGTCTAATCAAACAGCCGAGAGAAGAGGTGGAGAAGATCCTGAGAGAGGAGATGCAGGGCAAGAGTCTGGAGGAGCTGGTGGAGATGGCTCTGCAAATCTACTTCAGGAAGGAAGTCGGAGCTTTTGGTAAAATCATTCATCTCTTGGAGCTTAAAAGAGTACATATTCCTACCACTACATCTGTATGCAATTGGATAGATATACATCCAATCATAATTTGAAGGCAGTATCATCATATACACAGCCAACCAATGAGACTAACTAAGCTTTGCATTAAGACCTTTCCAGTTGACCTTTATGACTTCTTAGATGGGACGGATTTAGGCAGAAATAGGTTTGAAGGAGAGGCCTAAAGTGCTCTTTACCATTAACACATTTTGTCAGTCTCTGATAAAAAAAGCACAGGTTCTAAAGCTACCTTTCTACAACTCTGGCCCCTCCATGTGGTCTCATTTGTTGTTCTGTACAAGACCAGAAGAACATAGTCTGAGCATCCATTGACCTGTAGCTCTCAATTATTAAAGGTTCCCTATTCTGCTAAATTGACTTTTTTGAGCTTTTAACTTGTTATAATTTGTTTCTACCTCAAAAACTCATTCATGCATGTTAAAGTAATCCTGTAAGCTCAGGCGATGCCCTCCTCACAGTCTCGAAACGCTCGGTATCGCAGCTCTATGTAGACCAGACGTGTCCAAAGTGCGACCCGGGGGCCATTTGTGGCACAGTCTGAGATTTCATATGGCCCTCAGCTTGTTTGACAAATGCATTACTTATGGCCCTCCAGCACTTTCGTACAGTGTTTCTGTAGCTTTGTCTGTACATTTGTGCATCTCATCTATGACTCTCTGCCTTGTATTTTCAAATTAGTGTGTCGAAAAATAATTGCAGTTACAGTTTTTATGTTCAAAGATGTTATTTTGTTGGGACTTAGATTAGATTAAACCTTATTATTCTCACTGTGGAGAAATTCACTTAGGTGCCTCTTACACAGAATAAAGTGCAGAAAGCAAGAAAATAAAGTGAGCTTGCATCACAGACAAAAAAGTGCAAGACAAAAGTGACTTCTTTTAGACTTACACATCTCTAGATCTGGCCCTCATTGGAAAAAGTTTGGAGAACCCTGATGTAGACCGTGACACCAGGAAGTGCTCCTGTGTGTTTCTAAAGAACGGGACCATCAGATGTAGTGGGACACAGTAGGACTGAACATGGGGAACTGGTATCAGACGTCGTGCTCAGACGAGCCCTCTGATTGGCTGGGTGTCCTGTTCACAATCTGTCACACAGCTCGCATTTAACATCAAAATATAAGAAAGTTTCTGTTCTACAACTACTTCAAAAAGTTTCCCACATCTGTGACGCTAATAGAAGACATTTTTCATTTTATTTTAAGTTATAAAACCTGAAATACTAATGCAAAGTTGTCCAACACTACTTCCAAAAGCCTGAAGAGAGCATAATATGGGACCTTTACCTGGTTTATCATACAGTACAGTACAGTACAGTACAGTACAGTACAGTATGTGTGCGCTCAGTATCCCTGTATCCCAGTATCATCAAAATCATCTTCTTCTTGCTAAATCCTATAGCTATCCTTGGGTTGCTAATACTCCATTGTTACAAACTTATGTTGCTGTTGTAACTATTTTGTCTGTGCAGATATTGTGTCAATAATTTGTGAGAAGGACCAGTTCAAACCAGAGTGGAAGACGCTGTTCGAACGGGAGTGGGCTCGGAGAGAAGTGCGGCTCAAGGAGTACGTGTACGCCAGATACGTCAAAGCTGGTAACCACCAAAACTTCTATAACACAACAACCTTTATGTCCCTAAACGCCACTCTGAAATATTTGTGTTGTGTGTGTAATCTTGACTCAGGGGCGGATGATGCTCGCAGGATGTTGGAGAGTTATAACAGAGTGTCTGAGTGGCTGAACGCGATGCCTCCGTCTATTGAAGAACTGGTCAAAATTATCTCCAACAAACTAAAGTCTCTGGTCACACACTCTGGTAAAGCCGGAGAAATCATCAGGAAAGGCTCTCAGGAGAGAATGGTGAAGGTGTGAGACTTGCAACATTACACCAGAAGTTACTTGACTGTAGTTGAAGTAAGGAGAGAATACAAGTAGCAGTGGCAAATGTACTTTCTGAGTATATTTTGTGAAACTATTTGACTTGACTTGTTGTAAATCTCACTTGGTAGAGCATGCACTTCATTTGTGAATGAAAGAAAATACTACTCCAGATACACTTTTGAGGTTTAAACATCATTATAACACTATTAAAAGCTAAAAAATAAATAAAAAATAGCAGAATAGGGCACCTTCAGGTCTTTTTTTATGCTCCATCAGTAGGGCTGGGTACCATTTAACAATACCTTTGTGTTAGTGAAAGAAAAGTTACAATACCAAGTTTCATTGCCTAGTGGGAGCTTTAATGTTCCTTTAAATGTAAAAATCACATAAATATCACAGAATAAATCATACAAACTAACTTACAGCAAGAATTTTGCTCCAAATATTGGTCTTTTATTCAATATTATTGTGTTTTATGATTGTAGGAGATGAATTAGCTCACCATCAGAAAAAGTATCACTCAGGTACTGGTATCAAAAACCAGGTATTGTTTAAGAACTGGTATTGAAAAAATCTGAACAGTACTCAGCCCTACACATCGGAGAACAGTGTAATCCTGCTACCGACATATTTTTCCAACAGAAGGGTTTTTTGTTAATACTTGAGGCTAATAAACAAAAAAATATTGTATTTTTGGTTACAATAAATGCAAATTCTTGTGTTCATTGAATTGTCTTTCAGCATATGTCTGGCAGCTTTAACCTCAGCCTCATCCTTCCACCCAGACACTCTCCCTCCTCTGTTCATGTCCAAACCATCTCAGTCTGGAAACTTTATCTCCGACACATCTCACACGAGCTTTTCCTCTGAGTCTTTTCCGTCCTCGTCATGAACAAAGAGAACAGAAACATCCTTGCCCCTGCTCCTGTCTCATTCACCTTTCCTTTTCATTCTTGCTGAAGCTTTTCTCCACCCATTCCCCACTCTTTTCTGTTCTCTGTGTTGTCTCACTCATTCAAATACATTCATTCTGGAGTAAAAGTCAGCTTGATGTTATGTAGAAAACAAACAAACAAACAAAATACCATATATTCTATGTTTGTGGAGCCTTCTATACTGATTGCAGGTTAATAAGAGAAAAACGACACATGCAGCAGGTACAAACTTTGCTTTTCTGTTCTCGTAAAAAAAGATAAATTTCCTCAAAGAGCAATAACAGTGTGACATTTCACTCAGGGCGTGACTCTTAGACGCCAAAGTTTTGATTTATGCCACTCATCAGGAGTTTAAGATTGTGTAACAAACTGGAAAATCACTGTGGCTGTGCAGTTGTTGATTTTGCATTTTATTATCTCTGTAAAACCAACCAAGCACAGGGCAGATCGTCTTTGAACACTTGAGCTGTTGTTCTATTACTTTACTTACTTTTGTAGCACTGTGATGTTAGATTTTGAGCCATTTTGTTCATTCTATGTTAATGTATGTTTCCTTATTGCTTTTATTTCATTAATAAAACTTGCTAAAACTGCTGCCATTTTGTTTTCAGTGGTTCTTAAACTGTGTTCTGGATAGCACTGGGCATTCAAGGTTCAAGGAGTCTTTATTTTACCTGACTGTGTGTCTTCAGCAGAAGTCTGATGTCTTATGCATTACGCTCTCAGGACGTCCACTCTCTGAATGTCTTTTCAGTATCGTGCTCCTACACTGGAACGGTTTACAGAGCAGGCACGTGCAGAGCGGGGGGCGGAGGGGGCTTGAGCACCTGCCCCTTTTGCCCCTTGCCTCCTTTTTTTGTGGCTTTAAGCCCACATGTGGCTCTTCATAAGAGCATTTATTCATTCATTAATTATTAATAATTTGAAATAAATGACATCACACGGCCGCCAGCAGCTCGTGACCTTTAACCTTTTGCCTCTGTGAGTCTCGTGCCCCTCGCGCAGCTGAAAACAGTGGAGAGAGAGCGGACTGCGGAGTCAATAAAGAGGGCTGTTATCATTTTTTGGTCCCGATTCCAGAACTTAAACCCAGTACAGTCACTGGGAATGAAAGAACCGGTGAGTGAGCTGTTCGTGTCATTTCTGTTTAAATACGGAGCTTTTGACCGCTACTTGCTAACCACCTAGATATTTACAAAATGCTTCCATAAAATGCTTTGTGATTGTTGATTGTAGCATAAAATCTTTTTATTTTTAGACCGGGTTGCTTATAAATAATGGATTGCAGTTAGCATTTAGGCATTTTAATGCAATTAAATTGCAAGAATTTGCTATAATTGTGCAAAAATATGAACTAGTTGGTGATGGGAGCTGGCAAAATGTGATCTGATAAGAAAAAATGTGATGTCCCAAAATCTTGTTCCCACATAACTTATTTAATTTATTACTAGAAATGTCTAAGGACTTTCTCAGTGCTGGGAATAATTTCCATCTTGTCAGAGCATGGATAAAATGACATTATTTAGTTTAGTGTCATGCAGTGTGTGTTTTTTTTACATTTTATTTGTTCATTAGTTTTTTATTATTTTCCCAAAATTTTATTAAAAATGTATAGCTTCAGCCTTATTGCCATATATCATAGTATACACAGAAATGTAATAGTTGTGTGAGAGTCTTGCTTGCCTCAGTCCTAACACAACAGTGTTTTAAAATCTGGTTATGTGCCCCTTTTTTGCTTTGAGCACCTGCCCCTGTAGAAGTCTCTGCACCTGCCTGTTACAGAGGACCTTAAAACTACAAAATCTTGGCCCTTTGGATCATTTTGAGTCTATTTTGAAAGACCTAACCTAACCTGACAAAGCTTCTAAATGTGTCTTTTTTATCTCATTGTTTTTAACTCTTATTTCTCTTTTTATTGTATTTTGTATGAAATGTGGGTTGTGTCGTTGTCGCCTCTTGGCCAGGACTCCCTTGAAAAGGAGATCTTTGAATCTCAATGGGACTTTCCTGGTTAAAGAATGGCGTACTGCTTCTTGTTTCACAGAAGCAGTACGCACACACACCACACAACAGTAAACAGAAAAACAGAAGAATGAATAGAATAATAGAATAAAAAAAAACTTATTAATACAGAGGAGATGTGCTGGGCCCTTTTTAAATTCTGTGCCCTGTAGATGTCCTGCAGGTTAGTGAAGGTTGCTATCTTCTTCCATGTGTGCACAATGCTCTGAAGATGCGTTTTGTTTTTTTAAAGAAAGTCCTCCAACCCAACAAATAAAAGCAAAGATAAAAACAGATTCAATAAAACATTCTCATAAAAGAGCAACCTTAAAATATCTGAGCTTGTGATAGAAATATATCCACTGACTAGCTTTTGTGCAGGATTATTCTGGTGCTACTCATGGTCTGAAGTTGTTGCAGGGTGAATAAAGCCTCCCTACAACTCCCCCTGGTGTGTCTTGATGAAAAACCAACCTTGCAAGAATGGAAGAACTGACTGAGATTTCTAAGAGCTCCAGAGAATACAGGATTATTGTAGGAGTTTTCCAGAATATTTTGTTTATTGCTGTGTTGCATTTGATGACATCTAAAATGCAACATAACCTTTCTTGCCTTTTTATTCATCATAAGCCACTGAGAACACAATTTTCTATTTTGACTTTCAGCCCCCGTAGACTTCCTCTGTATTAGTCACACAGCGCTCTGACTGGAAGCATGTAACGTGATTGAAAAGCATCATGTAAATCTGACAGAAAAAGACGCTCGGCTAAAAATAGAGGCAGAAACACAGGAGACGGCGGAGGGGGGGGCGACGCGCAGGACTAAAAATACTCCGATCTGAGGCCTGACTTACTGAATCACCGTCTTATATTTGGAAAAGGAGTACGGACCGAGCGGCATTAGGGAAGGAGTGGGTTTTGGAGCAGCGTCGCGGGGGAGCTGTACGGTCTAATGTATTCAGACACAGCCTGCAGGCGAAATGTGTCATAAACTCATCAGAATGCACAGAGAGAGGGACGGCTGTCGACAGAGGAATTAGCAGATCGGAGTTCAGCGTTTAGAGCTTCTACTCGCTCCTCTAAATAAATGTGCCTTTCAAAATTAGGAATGTATGGAAGATGTGGCTACACTTTTGTAAGGCAGAAGGCTAAAATACATTACATTTAACTATAATTTTAAAATGTCACATTGAAAATTATCATGAATGTCTATAGATTTCCTCCTTTTGAGTTCTGTCATGATTTGTTTGAATACTGTTGAAGGTTTGATTAATTACTGTTTTAGTCCAGATTTTTACCGTAGTAAGTTTGATGATAAACTGAAAAAGCTGTGACTTTTTTGATGAGAATGATTCTTGTAATAATCCATACAATGACAGAGCGGAAATTCATATTAAAAATGAGTCTGAGTCCTTGTAGTTTTGACCAGATTTCTTGTGAACGATAATAGTCTAAAAAACAAATGTTCTTGTGTTTCGTCACTGGAGCATTGTTTTGTTTTCACAGATTATTTCTTCATCATGGCTCCTGTGAGTGGGTGAGATATATCCTCAAAATGTATGTGTTAGGGGCTGTTTACACAACAACAATGGCCAGGAAAAAGCAACAATCAGATCTGCAGCTACATCTAAAAAGGCTATAACATGCAAAAATCAATGTTATAATGTCAAAAAACCTAATCAAAAACAGACCTGGAGTTGTGTTTTGTTTTATTCACACCTATTTGAATAATCCTGGATTCTGCAGGGGTGGTTCTAGGAAGTGGCCAGAGCCTGTGCCCCCTAGTGGCCACCCCTCTGAAGTGTCCTAAATTCAGTTCAGTTTATTTGCCATTTGCAGTATTAAAAAGAACCACAATGGAAAACAGTTGCAAAGTGCACAGTCAACATTTAAACAAACAAAACATACAGAGCACAAGCCTTAAAGTTACACTGTGTAAGATTCCCGGTCTTGCGCCTCTAGAGGCCACAGGTGCCACTGCACCGTCGCAAATCGTAAACACTAGGGCCCCTCCTCCTTCTGAAACTGTGCGAGCGTGCGTCTATTTCCATCATTGTTTCAACTTTAGTTGACCTGCTGCTACCTTTGGAAGTTTGGACTGGATCTTCTATAGAGTTAGCGCTAGCGTTAGCTTATCAACAAATATCGCGCAATGGTCGCAGTAAAAACAACTAATAACTGTATGAAAAAGCACGTTCTAAAGAAAAAATAAAGAGGCTAATTTACCTGCCCAACAATAAAGAAGCAAAAACGTGATCTGATTTGCAGCCTTCTCTGTCTCTCATCTGACGCCAGCGAGCAAAAGTCTGTCCGATGTTGACTCTTGTCTGTGATCTGGTGCGGTCCCTTTCACATTTTCTTTTTCTTGCCTCGTCCGACATTGTCTTCATCTTCTTGTGTCCTTCGGCCCTGACGAACTGGCGAAAATAACAACGCTAAAAGTAGCTTCCTGGTTATACTGCGCCTCAGGTATAAGAGCAGAAGGGAATGCCGTAAAGCAAGTCGTTCCCTGTCACGTGACTTTTCCTGAACAGCGGAGCGCTCCCGGCCAAGTTGCGAGGGCGGTTTCTCAGTACAGAAGCCCCGCTCGGAGCAACAGATCCACCTCAGGCCTTATAATCACTCAAAAAATCACAAAAACAAGTCAGTATGCCCCACATATTTAGGAGAAAAGTTACACAGTGTAACTTTAAATAAACCAACATATGGATACAGCCTAAATAAAACCTGATAAATACTAACAATAAATAAATAAATAGCAGTAAAAGAAGCAACTAAAAGAATAAACGTCTTAAGAAACGCACAAATTATATTGCAAATGTCTTTTAAGGGTTATTCTAGCGTTATAAAAGGGGGAAGATATCAGTTTACATCATGTATTTGCAAAAAGGCTGGACCCAGTGTGGCCCCCCACGTTAAAAAATGTCAGATGAGTCTGTTGCATGAAGCCCCGCCCACTCCAGGAAGCACTGACCAATCAACAACAAGCCCTCTACAGCCACCTGCTCTCATTCATTTATCCAAAAAACAGTGTACAGCTCTGTTTCCACTGATTCCTCACAGACTATTTGTTTTCATTTTGGAGGAAAGTTTAAGGAAGTGAACAGCAGCTTTTCTTTGATTATGTTCAAATAATTAGGTTTCTTTATGGCATTAGTAGAGTACTTTTAGCCACATAATGTTTTTAAAGGTTGTAAAATATGCTGCTGTTCTAGAGGAGACCGAGAATGCTTTAAAAATATAAATAAAAGCGTAATATGTGTGTAATATAAGATGTGTAGTTCTCCTGTGAGGCCAGCTAACTGTGCTTATTGTGTTTTTGGAGAAACGTTGTCATCTCTAAACGGCTCCTGGGCAAGCGTAAGGATTTGAGAGAGTTTGACAAGGCCCAGTTTAGGACGGCTACAGATGACTGGGTCAGAGCGACTCCAGAACTGCAGCTCCTGAGGTGAGTTCCTGGTCTGCAGAGGTCAGGATCTGTCAGGAGTGGTCCAAGGAAGGAACAGAGAAAAGTGATGCACATGTGGTCCCATCCAAGCTACTGTAGGTATAACTACTGCTGGACTGTAACGCAGTAAAAGTACTTACTTCAGTATAATTTTCATGTATGTTTGTTTGATTACTTTATTTCAAGCCATAGAAATAAAAATATTGTATATAGAAAATTGAAATATATTGTACAATATTATAAGCTATACCTAGACTAGAAATCTAGACGCACCCTAGCGGCAGAAAATATGTTTTGCCTAGCGGGTTGGTCTAGTAACACACCACAGGGGCCAATCTTGGCTCCGCCCAGGGCTTCATCAGACCAATCACAGCGCTCTGTCTGTGTAGCGAGTGGAGTGGGCGGGGCTTAGTACGATGACGACAGGGCTGGGGGACGGTGCAGAGCAGAACAAGGTAAAGTAAGGTAAGGTATACTTTATTGTCCCTCAGGGGAAATTTTTCTTGGGCACATGGTGCTGCATCTCACACAACAACAACAACAACAACACACAACAACATACAACATACAACATACAACATACAACAACATACAACATACACACAACATACAACAACATACACACAACATACACACAACATACAACATACACACAACATACAACAACATACACACAACATACACACAACATACAACAACATACACACAACATACAACAACATACAACAACATACACACAACATACACACAACATACAACAACATACACACAACATACAACAACATACACACAACATACACACAACATACACACAACACACAACATACAACATACAACAACATACAACAACATACAACATACAACAACATACAACAACATACACACAACATACAACAACATACACACAACATACACACAACATACAACAACATACACACAACATACACACAACATACAACAACATACACACAACATACACACAACATACACACAACATACACACAACATACACACAACACACAACATACAACATACAACAACATACAACAACATACACACAACATACAACAACATACACACAACATACACACAACATACAACATACAACAACATACAACAACATACAACATACAACAACATACACACAACATACACACAACATACACACAACATACAACAACATACACACAACATACACACAACATACAACAACATACACACAACATACACACAACACACAACATACAACATACAACAACATACAACAACATACACACAACATACAACAACATGGATTCAAGGACACATCAAAAGCAGTATCAATAAAAATAAAATAATAAAATACACACATACGTACACACAGATAAAAGCAAGAGACAATATAAAACTATATAAGAGTGCTATTTTGAAATGGGATAAAATTTCCATTAACAATCGAACAGATGCTGGAATAAAAGAATATTTATATCTGTTCAATCTACACTTGTGCAGCCTGAACCTACGACCTGATGGCAGCATCTCAACTTCAGCATTCAGGACATGAGTCAGGGTCAGTTACAAGTTTCTGAGCCTCTCTAGTACAAAGACTTCTCATAAAGAGAGGGTGAAGCATAAACTTGGTGGTTCTCCTTTGTTACTCCTACAGTCTTTAGTGCAGTTTTTCATTAAGTTTGATAGTTTAGACTTGGACTGCACTGGCAGGTTCCCATACCACACCTGGATACCATAGCAGGAAAACGCTTTCCAAAATGGCTCTGTAAAACATGTCATGGTCTCTGGCTGTTCTGTGTTTCTGTCTCCCTCTGTCTCCCTCTCCCTTGTGTCTGTTACCTCCTACCTGCGGCGTGGCTACTCCTGGCTGCTAGAGCACAAACCTGGCAGCAATTTGCTATCAACTCCACTACAAGAGGAGCAGCTCTCCAGCCACTCCTCGCCAGTTTGTTGAACTATTAACACTGTTAGTGATACTCTTGGCTTTTTGAACTTGCTTTTTATTTTTGCTAAACCTTGTTCCTTGTGTCCAGATCCTGCCTGCTTGCCCAAATACTTACCTGCTTTTGTCTGAAGACGCCTCAACCCCTCAACGTTACTTGGGATTAATAAATTGTTTGAACCACTTACCTGTTTTGTTCGGCTTTTGGGTCCTATTTTAGAACCGTGACGAAACAGAAGCATAATTTTGCTGTTGACACCAAAAAGCCGCAATCTTCTCAGAAAATACAGGCGTTGCTGTAACAACAGCAGTCGTTTGACTCGGCCTTGACATCAGTTTGGGAAGAGTTAGATTTGTGTTTTTCTTTGAAAGTGGAGCAGAAAGAAGCTCTCAGATCATTCGTCTTAAAGAAGGATGGATTTGCTGTTTTGCCGAGCGGCTAGTGGCAAAACTCTAATATACCAGCTGGCTCCTGCTGGAAGCTAAAAAAGCTCACCTTGTCCGTTGCTCTGATTGGTCAGAGCGCTGGTCTGTTACGTGCATGAAGCAGTTTGAATGACATCCACTGATTCCACCTCTGTCTATGGACCGTCCCCAGACTCTACATTTAATGTCAGGCTTCATTAAACCCACACTGGGTAGAAAAAAACAAAACAAAAGAAACAATCAGAATAACAGTATCTATAAATATACAGTGTTCACAGTGTGGATATTACTGTAGCTTAAGAAGGAAGAAGACGAACTTATTTAACCCCACCCCCTGTTCATCTTAATGAACAGTTTACTACTTATAAAGAACAATGTATTTATATACAATATCTGACATATGTCGTACATTATACCTTATGTATTACAAGGGGTACTTTTACTTTTACTCCATTACATTTTGGAGTTGGTTTGAAGTACAAAGTATTTTGAGTTTTGGTTTAAAATCATTTGTTTTTGTTGTGCCCTCATTGTAGACACACAGTACTTACACTGAACAAAAATATAAACGCAACAAACCCTCCTCCCAGGTGTGCCATATCCAGATGCTGATGAGACAGCATGATTATTGCACAGGTGTGCCTCAGACGGGCCACAATAAAAGGCCACTCTGAAACATACAGTTTTGTTTTACTGGGGGGGTTTACTGGGAGGTCTGGGGACTCCAGTCAGTATCTGGTGTGACCACCATTGGCCTCCTGCAGTGCAACACATCTCCTTCACACAGAGTTGATCAGGTGTCGATTGTGGCCTGTGGAATGTTGGTCCACTCCTCTTCAATGGCTGTGCGAAGTTGCTGAATATTGGTAGGACCTGGAACACGCTGTCGTATTCGCCGATCCAGAGCATCCCAAACATGCTCAATGGGTGACATGTCTGGTGAGTATGCTGGCCATGCAAGAACTGGGATGTTTTCAGCTTCCAAGAATTGTGTACAGATCCTTGCAACATGGGGTCGTGCATTATCATGCTGCAACATGAGGTGATGTTGTTGGATGTATGGCACAACAATGGGCCTCAGGATCTCGTCACGATATCTCTGTGCATTCAAAATGCCATCAATAAAATGCATCTGTGTTCTTCGTCCATAACATACGCCTGCCCATACCATAACCCTGCCGCCACCACGGGCCACTCGATCCACAACAGTGACATCAGAAAACCGCTCACCCACACGACGCCACACACGCTGTCTGCCATCTGCTCTGAAAAGTGTAAACCAGGATTCATCCGTGAAGAGAACACCTCTCCAACGCCAGGCGCCATCGCATGTGAGCATTTGCCCACTCAAGTCGGTTACGACGACGACCTGGAGTCAGGTCGAGACCCCGATAAGAACGACGAGCTGCAGATGAGCTTCCCTGAGACGGTTTCTGACAGTTTGTGCAGAAATTCTTTGGTTATGCAAACCGATTGTTTCAGCAGCTGTCCGAGTGGCTGGTCTCAGACGATCTTGGAGGTGAACATGCTGGATGTGGAGGTCCTGGGCTGGTGTGGTTACACGTCGTCTGTGGTTGTGAGGCTGGTTGGATGTACTGCCAAATTCTCTGAAACGCCTTTGGAGACGGCTTACGGTAGAGAAATGAACATTCAATTCACGAGCAACAGCTCTGGTGGACATTCCTGCCGTCAGCAGCCAATTGCCTCAAAACCTGCGACATCTGTGGCATTGTGCTGTGTGATTAAACTGCACATTTCAGAGTGGCCTTTTATTGTGGCCAGTCTGAGGCACACCTGTGCAATAATCATGCTGTCTCATCAGCATCTGGATATGGCACACCTGTGAGGAGGGATGGATTATCTCGGCAAAGGAGAAGTGCTCACTATCACAGATTTGACAGATTTGTGAACAATATTTGAGAGATATGGTTATTTTGTGTATGTAGAAAAAGTTTCAGATCTTTGAGTTCATCTCATGAAAAATGGGAGCAAAAGTAAAAGTGTTGTGTTTATATTTTTGTTCAGTGTAAATATAACAGATGCAGTAAAGTAGTACTGCTTTAGAAACATCAGAATAATAAAGACAGAAGAGCTCAGCCACAGATTCAGTCTCAGTTTGTTCATTTCATCTGGAATCATGTGAAATCCTTTTACCTTTTTACTCAAAAGTACATTTGAAATGTAGAATTTTCAAGGTGATACTTTTACTTCTACTTGAGTAAATTTTAGCTCCTTTATCTGTACTTTTACAAAAAAAAAGAGTACTTCCTCCACCTCTGCATCTAACTACTGAAGAAGTTAATGCTGCGTCTGATAGAGAGGAGTTAGAATACAGTTTGTTACGCATGAGGCTGTATATTAGGCTCATCACATCTATCACAATATTATCAATACATTTCATTTAGATTTATAACCCTGACTCGACACTGTAAATATCATGTGTGTATAATAAACTCAGCTCTGATTAGCTCTTAATGATGTGCGTAATGAGCTGCTCACAGAGATAAAGTCGATACAGAGACAGCGCTTCTGTGTCTCTGACTGCAGCCATACATCGTCTGTGTGTGGATAACGTGTTGCTAATGCGTCTGTGTGTGGATAACGTGTTGCTAATGCGTCCGTGTGTGGATAACATGTTGCTAATGCGTCCGTGTGTGGATAACGTGTTGCTAATGCGTCTGTGTGTGGATAACGTGTTGCTAATGCGTCTGTGTGTGGATAACGTGTTGCTAATGCGTCCGTGTGTGGATAACATGTTGCTAATGCGTCCGTGTGTGGATAACATGTTGCTAATGCGTCCGTGTGTGGATAACGTGTTGCTAATGCGTCCGTGTGTGGATAACGTGTTGCTAATGCGTCCGTGTGTGGATAACGTGTTGCTAATGCGTCTGTGTGTGGATAACGTGTTGCTAATGCGTCTGTGTGTGGATAACGTGTTGCTAATGCGTCCGTGTGTGGATAACATGTTGCTAATGCGTCCGTGTGTGGATAACATGTTGCTAATGCGTCCGTGTGTGGATAACGTGTTGCTAATGCGTCCGTGTGTGGATAACGTGTTGCTAATGCGTCCGTGTGTGGATAACGTGTTGCTAATGCGTCTGTGTGTGGATAACGTGTTGCTAATGCGTCTGTGTGTGGATAACGTGTTGCTAATGCGTCTGTGTGTGGATAACGTGTTGCTAATGCGTCCGTGTGTGGATAACGTGTTGCTAATGCGTCCGTGTGTGGATAACGTGTTGCTAATGCGTCCGTGTGTGGATAACATGTTGCTAATGCGTCCGTGTGTGGATAACATGTTGCTAATGCGTCCGTGTGTGGATAACGTGTTGCTAATGCGTCCGTGTGTGGATAACATGTTGCTAATGCGTCCGTGTGTGGATAACATGTTGCTAATGCGTCCGTGTGTGGATAACGTGTTGCTAATGCGTCCGTGTGTGGATAACGTGTTGCTAATGCGTCCGTGTGTGGATAACGTGTTGCTAATGCGTCCGTGTGTGGATAACATGTTGCTAATGCGTCCGTGTGTGGATAACGTGTTGCTAATGCGTCCGTGTGTGGATAACGTGTTGCTAATGCGTCCGTGTGTGGATAACGTGTTGCTAATGCGTCCGTGTGTGGATAACGTGTTGCTAATGCGTCCGTGTGTGGATAACGTGTTGCTAATGCGTCTGTGTGTGGATAACGTGTTGCTAATGCGTCTGTGTGTGTGTGGGAGTGTGATCACAGGCTAAAGCCGCTCTGTCAGCCTCCCACCACCTGCACCAGTCACACACAGCACTGGAAATACACCGGGAATATTTGGTCGTGTGTATAACTTATTTTATATCTCCAGGTGTTGGTATTTTTATATATTTGATCATGTTATTGTTAGTTTCCACTGTTCCTGTGTTTGTGGATTACTTTTTAAGTTTATATCAATGTTATTTTGTACGGAAGCGTATTGCATTCACCTGGAGAAAAAAAAAAGTTTCTGTTTTAATGCGCTAAGTTAGTTCTGTTTTTATGAGTAAAATTTGTTCTGTTTTTATGAGAAATGTTCTGTTTTTATGAGTAAAATTTGTTCTGTTTTTATGAGAAAAGTTCTGTTTTTATGAGTAAAATTTGTTCTGTTTTTATGAGAAATGTTCTGTTTTTATGAGTAAAATTTGTTCTGTTTTTACGAGAAAGGTTCTGTTTTTATGAGTAAAATTTGTTCTGTTTTTATGAGAAATGTTCTGTTTTTATGAGTAAAATTTGTTCTGTTTTTATGAGAAAAGTTCTGTTTTTATGAGTAAAATTTGTTCTGTTTTTATGAGAAATGTTCTGTTTTTATGAGTAAAATTTGTTCTGTTTTTACGAGAAAGGTTCTGTTTTTATGAGTAAAATTTGTTCTGTTTTTATGAGAAATGTTCTGTTTTTATGAGTAAAATTTGTTCTGTTTTTACGAGAAAGGTTCTGTTTTTATGAGTAAAATTTGTTCTGTTTTTATGAGAAATGTTCTGTTTTTATGAGTAAAATTTGTTCTGTTTTTATGAGAAATGTTCTGTTTTTATGAGTAAAATTTGTTCTGTTTTTACGAGAAAGGTTCTGTTTTTATGAGTAAAATTTGTTCTGCTTTTACGAGAAAAGTTCTGTTTTTATGAGTAAAATTTGTTCTGTTTTTATGAGAAAAGTTCTGTTTTTATGAGTAAAATTTGTTCTGTTTTTACGAGAAAAGTTCTGTTTTTATGAGTAAAATTTGTTCTGTTTTTATGAGAAATGTTCTGTTTTTATGAGTAAAATTTGTTCTGTTTTTACGAGAAAAGTTCTGTTTTTATGAGTAAAATTTGTTCTGTTTTTATGAGAAATGTTCTGTTTTTATGAGTAAAATTTGTTCTGTTTTTACGAGAAAGGTTCTGTTTTTATGAGTAAAATTTGTTCTGCTTTTACGAGAAAAGTTCTGTTTTTATGAGTAAAATTTGTTCTGTTTTTATGAGAAAAGTTCTGTTTTTATGAGTAAAATTTGTTCTGTTTTTATGAGAAAAGTTCTGTTTTTATGAGTAAAATTTGTTCTGTTTTTATGAGAAAAGTTCTGTTTTTATGAGTAAAATTTGTTCTGTTTTTACGAGAAAAGTTCTGTTTTTATGAGTAAAATTTGTTCTGTTTTTATGAGAAAAGTTCTGTTTTTATGAGTAAAATTTGTTCTGTTTTTATGAGAAAAGTTCTGTTTTTATGAGTAAAATTTGTTCTGTTTTTATGAGAAAAGTTCTGTTTTTATGAGTAAAATTTGTTCTGTTTTTATGAGAAAAGTTCTGTTTTTATGAGTAAAATTTGTTCTGTTTTTACGAGAAAAGTTCTGTTTTTATGAGTAAAATTTGTTCTGTTTTTATGAGAAAAGTTCTGTTTTTATGAGTAAAATTTGTTCTGTTTTTACGAGAAAAGTTCTGTTTTTATGAGTAAAATTTGTTCTGTTTTTATGAGAAAAGTTCTGTTTTTATGAGTATAAATAACTTGGGTTTTTATGACAAAAGTAAATTCATGTCTATCACAACCAGTAAACGTTTAGCTCGTATTGAAGAGTTGCTAAAGCTAAAGAAAGGGCGTAAATGTCCCAACTACTTTGTTTAATACGGTTTTATTTTACTCTAGGCTTGAGACACTGGGAGATTCTGCTTTCGTTAAGTAATATTGACGTATAATCATTAGTTTGTCGACTCTGCGCACACATCTCAGGTCTTTGCCACTGACTTTGAATTCCTCTCCCCCCAAAAGTGGAACAAGATAATAAGGACCATTATCCACATAAAAACATAATTATTTTACTCGTAAAAACAAAACTTTTCTCATAAAAACAGAAAATTATTTTACTCGTAAAAACAGGATTTTTTCTCTCATAAAAACAGAATTAACTTTACTCATAAAATCAAAACTTTTCTCATAAAAACAGAACTAACTTTACTCATTAAAACAGAAACTTTTTTTTCAGGTGAACGCAATACGCTTCTGTAATTTTGTCCTACTTTGTGATTTTTTTTTTTGACAAAAGGAGAGGCTGACTGTGAGAGTGTTGTTCAAAAAAGCATTTTAGCCACACCATTGGACCATACCTGTCTCTACTGCCACACCATTGGTCAATCCACTGCAGGTCTGATGCAAACACATTGCCCTGAGCACAACAAGATGGGTTTTTGTATTGTAATTAACCCTTGTGTCCCAATGAGGACAAATGTTATGTTTATAACTTTGCAGTGGTTCTGACCTTTTCTCAGATGTGTATTTTATCACTAACGTGGATTTTCTAAACACAAATCTAATTTTACTTCATGTTTACACTTCATATTTGTGACACTGCTGCTGTTCAGAGAAACGTGTAAAAAAAAAAACAGTAAATATTCACATTTTTTCTACTTTTTTTGTATAAATCTTTTAATCAACTTCTGCCCTGATCATAAATACCAAATATTTAATTCTTTGCATAATTTTAACCCTTTTTATGTCAGCGTATGTAATAGTATCTCAATTTTTTTTGTAAAATACACAAAAAATGAAATATTTTTAATATTCACAATGTCACAGATCACCAACAACACCAACATGATTTAGATGGAGTTGGGATTTTTTTTGTAGTAAGAAAATGTTACAGCCAGTTTTAATAAGTTTTTTAGAATGTAAATGGCGCACACACACCTAGAAAAATCCACTTTGCTTTGAGAATCTTAAAAATATTTCAATTTTTGTGTCTGTTTTTTTACAACAAAAAAGTTGCTAGTATAGAGATATTACATACACTGGCAGTAAAAGGGTTAAAATTGTGAAAATAATTAAATATTTGATATTTATGATCATGGGAATGTATGTATTTTGATGATGTTTTGTGGTGGGGACACTTTTCTCTCTGAACAGTAACAACAGAACGTAAAAATCAAAAACAAAATGGCTACCTGCTGGTGCGGTGTCTATTGCAAAAGTCCAGCATATCCTCTGTCATTATGTGCACACTTTATTCTTTATCTCTTGTAACTTTGTCCCTCCTGCGTCCTCTCGTCTTTATGATTCTCCTAAATTCACTGCAGCAAAAGAATCCAGTCTCCTTGGCATTCATTTATTCCACATTATGCAACAGGAGTGCGGCTCATTACAATAAAGTGACATTTACCAACAACACGTGGATGGAAATCTGGTCCATCCTACAACAGCATTCAAATGAAGGCCCCTCCTCTACAATGTCTCAGTCTGTCCAGTTACACGACTTATCGCCCAATTCACTCTGAAAACACTGTGGGAACATTATAAGTCCTGTAACAAATGGACACCATTCAAGTCGAGTGAGTTCACACCGGTTGTGTTGCAGTTAGGGCTGCATAATATATTGCAGAATTATTGTTATCGCAATATCTGTATCGCAAGAATCTAAATATATCGCAATAACACTGTGGTCTTCCATCTGACAGAGATTTACACTGAAGAATCATTTTCCACCAGAGCCTTAAAAGAACATGTGCTGTGACTAAATAAAAATGTTTAAAAAGTCCAGTTTTAATCATTTTATCATCATTGCCTTTTGTTTATATGTAAAGCCCTTCTTGGTAGGTTGCCCCATTATTTAACCGTTAAGTTAAACTTCAAGTTAACTTCTTACCAACTCTGGTCCCAGGACGTTTTAATTCTTCAATCTTACAACTTTAAAAGTGAAATTGGTTGTGACGCCCCCTTGTGGCATCTGTCAGTAGCTTGGTTGCAGCTTGTAGGTCGTCTTGGTTACTGATTGGCCTGTGCACCTGTAGGCGTCCAGGTGCTGGGCAGACTTCTTAAAGAGTGTTTCCTCTGCTTCCTCTGGCTGCTGCTGGCCTGAAGCACTGCAGCCATGCCGCCTGTCTTTTGTTTGGTTTGACTTGGTTCAGTTTAGCTTTGGTATTTGGTTCTGGTTTAGCTTGGTTCTTGGTTCTCTCTTGAGTTTAGTTATGTTTGGTTAGACCTTTTTGCTTAGTTCTGCACCTTTAACAACACTGCACACTCACACTGTTCATTCACATTCAACACCACCACACTACTGATAATACTTCACATCTCATATTGTACAATACTTTCTTTATAATTTGACCTTCTACTCCTGATTTGGCCTTTAATCTTAATTTGGTCCAATTCAGTTTAATAAAGATTGTTTTTGTTAAATCTTACTTTCTGTCTGGTGTGTCCTCATTGGTTGCGACCCCCTGAGCCAGGGTCGTAACATTGGTAGAAAAAGCTTTTAGTTATTTTGCTCCTCATTATTGGAATCAGGCACAGAAACTTTTGTCTTTTAAACATTTTAAGGCTCTTGTGAAAGACTATCCACAATGCCACTGTTCCTGTTTTTAATAACTTTGTATGTGTGTGTGTGTGTGTGTGTGTGTGTGTGTGTGTGTGTGTGTGTGTGTGTGTGTGTGTGTGTGTGTGTGTGTGTGTGTACTTTATGTGTGATGATTTATTGTCAATATTTTATATCATGATTTGGCAAATTTTGTTTTTATCCATTGTATGTTTATGTGTCAAACAGGGCACTCATGAAAAAGAGAGAAGTACTCTGTATAAATAAAGTTTAATAATAATTTAGCCTTGTTTTATTCCTGGTTTAGTCTGTGTTAAGTTTTGATTTTGTGGCTGTTTTGACTTGTAAATACAGGAACTTACATTTTTATGAAATGTAGTGAATTTAACTTACTATGTTCGAAAAGTAGGCTCTTTTTTCAAATATCGCAATAATATTGTTATCGCAATTTTCAACATAGTTATTGAATATCACATGTTTTCTCCATATCGTGCAGCCCTAATAAAAAAATAAGTAAAAGATTAGTGTGCTTTTTGCATCCCAGAGGGCTCAGCAGGTTAGGGAGAGTGAGTTGCCACAAATGTTAGCCTCTTTTTGTGACATAACTATAACGTTGATGCATCTTGTTGCTGCATTTTGACTTTTTAATGGATGGCAGTTCGACAAAAGACTGTGCCATTTTATTGAATAGCTAATGCTGCTGCGCTAGCTCTGAGAAATCTAAATAATGGTCAAATATTGCAATAATATCGTTATCGCAATTTTTAACATAGTTATCGTATATCGCATGTTTTCTCCGTATCGAGCAGCACTAGTTTGTGTACAGCGCTCTGGCAAAAATGCATATCGAAAAGCAATACTACAATAAACTAAGTAAGTAAGTAAGTAACAATTATTTGCACAAACACTGTATAAAGGCAAAATGGAGCAAGTACCGTCCACAGCGGCGTCTGCCCTGAATCTCATATCTGTCATTATCATTATCATGGTCTTTGCCCTTGAGTCGTCCTCGCCGCTCCTCTGTTTTCCACCCTCTCTCCCTCTCTCTCCCCGGCCCCCTCTGTCTGTCCTCCTTCAGATGACTTTGCAAATGGATCTGTTCCAAATATAGACCGGGGCTGCAGAGGACTGGAATAGCCTGAAGAGCAGAGACATTAGAAGGGCAGAAGAAGAAGAAGAAGAAGAAGAAGCGAGAGTCCGGAGGGAGAGACTGACCAATCCATCGATCTGAACGCACCTACACTCAGGACAAACGTCTCAGGAGGGAGGAAAGAGGAAAAATGTTTGTTTTTTTACGATCTAGGACACAGGACATAGGCTGTAGTAACATGCTTTTTGGATGATGACAGGAAGTAGACTTTTTTGCATAATGTTATGAAGCAAAAACACACTCACGTATTAGTTATTTATGCATCTGGGTCATATAAAGATACACTTCCAGCACTGCTATGTTTCCTGATATTTGATTTAAAAAGTAATACTGGGCTAATTTTCCACTGGATAAAGAGGAAAAACTGGCTTTTACTTTAATGTGGATGATTACACACGATAAATGATGTTGGAACAGAAGGCGTGACAGTGGTGCAGTGGGTTGAGCAGCAACTCAAAGGTTGGCAGAACGAATCTCACCCGATGCAAATCCTGTCCTTGAGTCCCTGGATAAGACGCTTCACCCACATTACCAACTCCAGTCACGGTGTTTTTCATTTTAAAAAACACCAAATCACTGTGCAACTGGTTTCCTGTGGTGACTCCCAAAAAAAAAAAAGAAATAAAGCAGCTGTAAGACAAAAATAAAAAATTATGGAACAGAGTTAGAGAGACGGGCACACAATTCATGGTCGTATACATCTTATACTGAGACAGGCAGTGTCAGACATTTTGGAAGATTAGTCGTAGAGCGTGTCTGCCTCTCACTGCACCTACGAACTCTGCCGTAATGTACGACCGACGCAAAAAACACAACGAACATGAGCACATTTCCCTTTTGATTTATTCACTTTTCCGCGCACATCCATGGCATAAACACCGCTATTGCTACAATCACATCAACACGCTACGAATTTTACGATTTTGTCCTTTTCATGTCATGCAGTGTGACTTCCATAAATCTCAAAACGACTAAATTGACGGCCATTTTGTGTAACATTGCCTGACTTTGCAGCTTGCTCACTATCCTTTCTTATGTCATTAGATCATCTGTCCTGATTTTACCAAGTACTATTGTAGTGGTTCTTTCAGAGAGTGAGCAGGTGCACTCTGCAGAAGACAATGTTCCCGTTTTACTCCAATCCACAGTGAAGTGCAGCAGGTAGAAGCCTATGGGGCCCCTGTGTCCTCTCTGTTCACATTACCCCGTCTATTTATACTCCACATGTGTAAGAGCCCCCGGACCCTCTCTCTCTCTCTCTCTCTGTGTGTAATCAGGTGTGTCTGCCCACAGCTCCGTGCACGCTCCTGAGCACATCTGTGTGAACATAAACAAGAAAACCTGGACAAACAGTGAATAATCTGCTTAAACAGAGAGGATTATAACGTGCATTCACTGTGGTTTCTTTAATTTAAGCTTTCCTGTCCTGGAAACGCTCAGAGTTACACCTGGAAGCGTGTCGCAGATCAAATATGACTTTACAGATATGTGGCAATGACATGGAAGAGTAATCCATACAATAGATATGAGACAGTTGTAGGGTTAAACTATGTAAAGGCTCTGATGGTGACCTCTAGAGGCGGGTGGTGGTAACATTTAAGTGAATATTAGCCTTTATTCTAGGAGTTTTTATTGTATTCTGGTATTGAATATTTCTATATTTAGCTTTTGCGTATTACCATTAAACTTATATTTTGATGTACTACTGCTAAGGTTAATAACGCTTCAACATTAGTAATAATAATACTTTGATTTTATGTGATGCTTTTCTTCTTTCACTCTAAGGTCACTCTACTCTTAGGTGCATTTCAAATATGGCACAAATAATGAGCTTGCTACAAAGTTATCGGACCCAAGGTTGTAGGGGGGGCTCCTGTCGATGGTGGGAAGACTCTGCAGAAACTGAGACCTTTTTGTGGCCCTGCCCTATGCACAAAAAAAGTTACTCGAAGCCAAGAAGATAATGCTATGCAGAGATCTTGATTACACTTCTGAATCATCGTCCTCTTTGATGCTTTCACCCAAAATGAACAAATCCTTACACTGGCTAAGCAGTACATTGGAGAAACCAAACAACCTCTGCACAAGTGGTTACACCAACACCGCAGGACCAACTCCAGAGGACCAGAGTCTGCAGGACACCTCCACCTGAAGGACACAGACCACTCCTTTGAGGACAGTGAGGTCCAAATCTTAGCCAGAGAGAAAGGATGGTTTGAGCGAGGAGTGAAAGAAGCAATAAACCTTCTTTAAACAGAAATGGTGGTCTCAGATACAACCTTCCATCTGTTTACAACAGTCTCCTGAAACCCAAACAAAACAAACCAGTTTCACTCAGGTCATGAACATCTGAAAGAGCTGACGAGGCTGAGGAGGGTTAACGACTCTGCCACTCACTCCAGCTGAGGACAAAGGACTCCTAACGACCCAAAACCACTCAAGCTCTTTCATAGTCTCCTGAACCAATAGAATTTAGTTTCAGGTCTAACTCCTCCTTCCTAGGAGCAGATAAACCAGCTCTCACCAGTTCAACTTCAGAATTGAGAAAGCCTCTTGGATAAAAGGTGAAACGTCTTCAACTTTAAAAATCAAGTCCAGATTTATTTTTATTTATTTTTTTATTTATATGGGACAGCGTGTATTAATGAACAGCAGCTAGTGCCGTAAATACACCGGATTATAGCTCAGAGCTAATTTCCATCCGTAGTCCCCTTTCACTCACTCACAAACACAGACAGACATTCACTCTCACATTCATTCACTAGGGTCAATTTAGAGTCACCAATTCACCTAACACATGCATGTCTTTGGACATGACTGCCTTTGAACCTTTTGTTGCGATGCATTTCCCCTGGATAAATGAGAGTCTTCACAGACGTCTGGCTCAGGTGAAAAACAGCAACATTAAGGTCCAGGTCCTGACTCACTTCTACAGGACATTGTAGGCTGATGATACGATTATACCAACTTTTGGCTAAGCTTGGCTTGGAGCCAGCACATCTGGTGTCTGGAGTTTTTGGCTTCATGTCTGGGAATAGAACCACTGACCGCTAAACCAGTACCAATTACTTTGTTAAGAAACTGCCTCTGGACATGATTGTTTAGACATGCAACCAGTTGGAGGAATTAAGCAGTGCTCAAAACCTTCTCAAGATAAAAAGAATATATCCTGTGCATGGTTTGACAGGATTTGTACAGAGCAGAAATAGCTGTGAGGGGAGAGGATTCAAGACCCTTTTCACAGAAGAGATCAAATTTGAGAATGGGTATGGACAGCAGTAGCTGGTTAAAATGGCTGATCCAGATACAGATGAGTGATCTAACTGTGCCTGTAAAGAAGTAATCTAAATCTAAAGAACCATGATAGACTCGTCTGAAAACTGACTCTGAAAATCCCTTGTTACTGTGGACTCAGTGGATGAGGTCGCCTCATTTTGAATAATGTGATCTAATCATCAAATAATGGATTTTTTCTCAAAGGATTTTATTAAAACGTGGGGTATCATGAGTAAACATCATTATACTTTAAATAGTTAATGTATGCCTGTATGTGTTTGCCAATCATAAAAAAAAAACATAAACATTTCCAATATAACCAAATAACACTGATAGAAAATAATTAGCTCTCAGATTATTAGAAAACTTCACAAGGCTCAAGGGGCTACAAGCCCCAATTACAGTAATATTTTATTATTATTATTATTATTATTATTATTATTATTATTATTATTATTATTATTATCTAAATCTAGCTGTTGTCTGTCCAAAGTCCACACTTGGGGCCAATCGTGGCCTCAAAACCAGTTTTATTTTGCCCTAAAACATATTTTAATAAATTTATCATCAGCAGTGTTGGGTTAGTTACTAAAAAAATCTGTAACTAGTTACAGATTACTAGTTACTCTTTTCAAAGGTAATATATTACTTTACTTAGTTACAGACTAAAAAAGTTACTTAGTTACATTACTTTTGCATTACCCCCTAAAATCATGTTGGATGTAAATGAACTAAATTGTAAATACAAATATAAACTTACAATTGATTATGTTGCACTATTATTTTTCTTTAAAAAAATCCATTTAAGATCTCTCTTTAACACTTTTATTAAAGTAATCAACAGACTGTTGTTGAAACAGCAACAACAACATTTCCTCCACTACGTAAGCTGCTAAAAGCATATTTATCTCCACACTGGAGGTTACCTGGCAGTGAAATTCAAGCCGGGGCTGCTTACATGGTGTCGGTGTTAAAGCATTGTCTCGGCAGCGTCGCACGGACTCTGGGGCTCTTAACAACAAGCTCAGTGTGCGCGTGTTGTCTCTGTGAGTGTTTGAAAAGATTTGCTGTGGAGTTTGCAGCAGTAGACAGTTGTTTATGGCCCAGGTCGTATTCTTGTCCTTTTGCATCGACAAAACCAAAATAGTGAGCATACGTCGACCTGTGAAACGACGCCTCACGCGCCTCTGCCATGTTGTTCTGTGTTTACTACGCACGCAGCGTCAACACGTAATGCGTTACTCCCAACACTGATCATCACTTACATCTTATATAATGTAAATCTTGGTCAGCTGCCCATAAATCTGCCTTTTACGTAGATCTGGAAGACTGTTTTTTTAAAGAATTCTGTACCATTATGAAATAGGCAAAAGATACTAACTCCAGCCACAAGGGGTCAGTAAATGAACAAACTATTTTAATGGATTCTTTACATGTGACATAAGGGTTGTGTGGCTCAATGGAAAGAACATTTACAACTAGAAATGTCACTGTCAAAGTCTGAGCATTATATCCAACAAATGCATTAGTGCTGAATTATCGCTGTCCCATGTTAAGTTCATATCGTCCTAAATTGCAGAGGATCCTCTTATGTAACAGCTGCCTATATCTCCTTCTGTCTGCTTTGACTTTTCTTCACGTTGTCATGTTATGGACACCATGGCTTTAATGCAGATGACATCATGCTTCTTTGTGTGTTTTCTGTATTTCTGTGCACTAAAAATCCCTGCGCCTCATAATCCTGGATATGTCACTGTCATTGTCTCGAGTGGAGCTGCAGACCGGGATTAGACCAATCCCTTGCTAACCGAATGTGTGCCGGAGTAATCTGCCGTTTCACTAATGCCCGCGCCGCCTCCACTGCCGTAACTGTCATAGCAAGGCATTATGGGATATGATAGTTCCAGTGACATCACTCCACACCTCAGGAAACGGGGATAAAGCACGACTGTACATTTAGGAGGACAGAGGCCGACGGACTGCGGAAATTACGATGTTAAAGCTGCTTTTCAAGTTAAAATATTAGAGCATAGCATTTATGTCTCTGGCGAACGCTTCCAGAGAAAACATGATTAGGTTCATACACTGAAATATATACAGTACAACACAAAAGCCACACTTTTAAAGTCTGTATTATTAGCCTAGTAGCCAGTAGAGGTGGGAAAAATAATAATTTTTATGCTGCATCGATTGACTCGATTCAGAAAAGCTAATAATCGGAATTTTGCAAAGACTATAAATTAATAAAGTAGGCTGTGTCTAATACAAATCCTATGCTACTGGGCTGCAAAAGAATCAGCTCTGACTAATGCTAACAGAATTTGAATCAGTTATCAGTTCTCTAGTTTTTTTGTTGTTGTTTTTTTAAGTAGAAAGTGTTTAATTTATGTTTGCTGTACAGCTTTAAATAATGTGTGATCTGTGCACCAAAAAATTTCACCTCTAGGCGTCTTTACACTCAGGTGCTGTGCATTAAGTCACATAAATATTGAAAAGAGAGCTGGAAATGACTCCTGAAGGAGGCTGATTGTTGGCTGCGTGGGTCTAAGTCAAACCCAGTGCGCTATGATTTTAAAGATTTTAAAAACATAAAGCCATATAAAATAAAGACTTTTTAAACTTCAGGTGTATGAAGAGTGCCTTGTTTTGTTTTTTGTTTTTTGCAAGTGTTTAATTTATGTTTCAGATACAAAATATACAATTAAAATGAATTATTGTTGAAGAATTAATGCTGACATGAACCAGAAAGGTGTCTGACGCATCGCTTTTGAATCAAATCGTGGTTCTCTGAATGGAAATCAAATCAAATCGTGAGGCGTCCTAAGACTCCCAGCCCTCGCCAGTTTACTGTACATCTTACTTTATGTATATGACGACAAAAACACACCACACAATGGGCAACCTTTCCCCCAGATCTGAGCCAGGATCCTGGTCAGGAGCTGGATCCTTCTCCAGATCTTGTGGCTGTGAGGTGACAATGCTAACATTTTTGCCACGTGCTGACATTTTGCCACGGGCATGGGACTGGCACAAGGGAGTAAAACCCCAGTCTTCCACAGAAATCACAGACAAGGAGCTCCAGCAATAACAAGATCTTTATTTATGTAAAAACAATCCTTCTGTTTGATGGAAAATGCAAAGCAACGATGTGTAACATCACATGAAACTAGCACAGGATTAATAAATATCCAGCAATTATTTAAAAATGCATCTTTGCTTTTAAGACTTTCAGAGTGTACAGTGCTAAAAGTCTCAGTGCCATTAAGTGGAGCTTTTATCTTAACCGTTCTTCGGTAAAAAAAAAAAAAAAAAAAACATCTCAAACCCACAAAGACCAAAAAATAGAAAGACAGCAAAAAGACTTTTGACCTTTGAAGAGTGGTTGTAGGAGGCCTAGATCATGGATTTATGATTTTTAATGAGATGAGATTTGTAGATTTTTTTACATTTTATTGAGTTTTTTTTTTTTTTTTTTTTTTTTTTACAGATGAAGCTGTACGCATTAATTGAACCAGGAAAGCTGCGATTGCTTTTCCCCGTCTACAACCTATCACCTTTCTGTTACCGTCAGCCAATCACAGCCTTTCACTTTTGCCTCTCAACCAATCACGTGTCAAGCTAAGGAGAGGCTGAGGAGGCTGAAGGTTCTGCTGCTGCGTTTTCCTTTGTGTATTATGTCTTAACAAATCTGGTACATATAAACTTTGATTTTAAAGCCTGAGTGCTCACAAGTACCGTCACTGTACCCCACATTTTCAACACTGCATGATGATAAGAAAAACTAATATTATAGGCCATAATTTATGAATAATAATTTTTGCTTAATTACAAACTGGCACGTTGAAATTTTTTCCTACTATTACAACAGTGGGCTTTTGTGGGTTGAAAAAGGTAAAAGTTTCCTAAGCGCTACATGCAAATATTACATCCAATCAAACGTTTCAAGTATGTCTAAATCCAAGATGGCATCTAAATGACTTTACAGATCATTCCTAGTAGGGCTGCACAATGTATCGCAAAATTATCGTTATCGCAACATCAACGCAATATCCGTATCGCAAGAATCTAAATATATCACAATGACGCTGTGGTCTTCCATCTGACGGAGATTTACACTGAAGAATCATTTTCCATCAGACAGGGCTTAATTTGTAAATCAAACGATTTTCGAACTGGCGTCCACAAGGCCAAAACTGATCCTGGGACGTACACACAACACAATGCTTAGGTGCACACACACCAAAATACCAAGCAACTGCATATGTATACTCAATTTTAACATATTTGTTAACATTATTATACATTATATCATTTCACTTCAGTGTAATGTGTCAGTGTACGTTTGTTTGATTGCTCAGCTGATCGAGAAATCTGCTGCTACGCGTAATTCCTGTGCTTTTGTAGACTCGCTCTGTCATAGACCGACTGTGTGCGCTGCCAGTCTGAAGCAAGAACACAGACTCATGCAGCTGTGTCTGTATAAACAAAGTCTAGACTAGGAAAGGGAGTACACGGCAGCAGTAAGCTTTCAGCCTATGTTTCTCCTTTTGATTTTGCTTCTTTTTAGTGACTGCCTTGACAAACAAAAAAGAACAAACTGCTGTGGATCTATGTCCTGTGTGCACAGGGGATATAATGGAGGAATAAAAAGCGCACATTAAGGGCTCGTGGCGTAAGGTTTCTCTGCATAACTATGGCTCTGTAACAGTGACACTGGCGTTGGCCCCGGGTCTCATCCTGTGACCCACGATCAGTGTTAGCTCTAGCTTTCATGTGCATTTGAGTAAAAGAACAAACTGACGAGGCACTGCCATGTCCCGTGCACTCTCAGGCGCTGTGGGGAAATAACGCGGCACATCCAAAGCATCACGTAGGTCCCCTCCGCGTAACCAAAGTCAGGACAAACCTCAACAGATTTACTGTCTCCTGGCTGTAAGCAAACACATCACTTTTGACTTAAAGAGCAGCAGTCAGCTGTGGCTCCCCTCGCGTTTGTAAAAAAACACAGCCTGCTATGGCTCTGTGCAGCTCTGTGGATGCAGCAGGGATTGGGCGGGGTCAGGGAACATCTGAAGGTACACACAGTGCGTACTGCTGTGCACCTGCAGACACCACTGCTGTTAACAGTGGTGAACAGATCTTTCAGTTTGACGTGAAAGTCTTTTCCACCGGGTTCCTGTACACTCTGTAGACATGAATTACAGCACGGGGACAGTCTGTGTTGAAGGGCTCACACGGAAATGAAGCGTGGCTTTTATGTTTAAAACATTGCATTTCTGTGTAATTACACCTCCGACCTTCAACACAGGTTTAGGAGGAAAAAGAGTCAAATGTAGTCAACACTTTGTTCTGAGTTGTATCTGAGTTACCGGATCCAAGCAAACAGTTGCCGGATCAGACCGCGTCAAAATAAGGGAGATTCCAGATCCTGTTTCGGCAAGATCCGGCTCAAATTAAGCCCTGCTACCAGAGCGTTAAAAGAACATGTGTTGTGACTAAATAAAAATGTTTAAAAAGTTCAGTTTTAGTGGTAATTTAATTAATTTAGTCACAGCTTAGCCTTGTTTTATTCCTGGTTTAGTCTGTGTTAAGTTTTGATTTTGTCGCTGTTTTGACTTGTAAATACAGGAACTTACATTTTTGTGAAATGTAGTGAATTTAACTTACTATGGTCAAAAAGTAGGCTTTATTTTCAAATATTGCAATATCCTTATCGCAATTTTCAACATAGTTATTGAATATCGCATGTTTTCTTCATATCGTGCAGCCCTAATTCCTATTATATAATGCAGTGGGTTAGGGGTGTAACGATACGTTTTTGCCACAATACGATACGTATCAATTAGAAGTGTTTTGATACGATTCAAGAACGATATTGGCTAATTTGGAACGATATGATTCGATACGATTCAACATCTTCATATCACTAATCGATACAGCCATAATATTTTATTTCATTAAAAACACAAAAATTACACACAAAAAGCCATATCTGGTTTTATTTTAACATGCAAATTTCTAATTTTGATATTTTTGATATTATCGACACACTTCCTGGAAAACAATACGATTCGATACAAGGTCATGCGTATCGATTGTATTGTAGGAAAAAAAACTGATACATCAATATAGTTACTGTATCGTTACAGCCCTACAATGGGTAATTTAACAGTTTCCCCCTGTGATAAAAAGCCTAATAGATGTAGTTAGCAGCCGTCTCTTCTTCCTTCTCTTGTACTCGGGTCTAGAGCAGCATCCATCTATCCTTCACCCATCGATTTATCCGTCCAATACCATTTCCTTTACACAAACACGTCACACTTCACAGGACAAACGTTCACAGACTGAACACGACAACAGCGACACAAGAGCTCTGTCAGAAAAAAAAACCTCAAGTCTCTCTCTCTCCACTCACCCATAAAAGCTCTGAGAGGACACCTGCTCTGACCTCTGACCCCAATCAAGTGGAGTACTGCGGGGTCAAGGGTCAAGTGTATTGTTTATAGTGGTAATGCACACATAATGGCAGTGGTTTCCTCTTTGTAGACGCCGTGAAAAGAATAGCTCCACTCAGCGCATCCATCTTTATTAAAATGTGAAGTGGTCAGGCATAAAAATTAATTTAAGTTCAGGGAATTATGAAAAGGCAAGTGGAAGAGCGGGTTGTGAGTTGTATTAAGTGAATTTTTCTGAAGGGATTTGATTAAAAAGTGGTGTCATGAGTCGACGTCATTGTGTTTTCAATCGAGAATAAATGACCAAAAATGACATACGATCTTTGCAAGTCATGGGAAATATTTAAGGATATTAAATTACAGGATATTCAAACATTTTTAAAACACAGTTGAATGTGAAGCGGTCTAGAGCTTTATTATTGCATATTGTACTACAGAACTACAGAAAGCAGACAAAGTGAGCACTGATGATTCAATGTTGATTCTTATATTGATTGTTAGAAAAAATCTCAGAGATCGTGTCATCAAAGGCCCAGACAAGGTTTCATAAATTTGGATTTGAGACCAAGACAAAACCAAGACAAGACCAGAACCAGAAAAATGTGATCCACGACAGACAAAGACATTAAGTTTAAACCTTCACTTGCTTTGTATCACACAGACATGATTTCCATCCACAGTGTAATGCTTTCTTTAAAGCAGAACTCAGTAACTCTGCTCATTTCTTCACTGTTTTGCCTTATTTTCCGCTATAGCGCCCCCTACATTTCCGAGTAAAACACTATTGTAAATACTCACAAGTCCAGTTGACTCCAAATGTGATCCCTTGCTTGGCTTTCCTTTTGTTTTGCCCCTCTTTGTCCGCTCTGCCACAACAAAAATCAAGAAATAAAGTCATTTCTAGCTCGTTGTTTTGCTTTAACCGCGACGCTCAGACTTGCAAGTGTCATTTTCAGCCAAGGTACAGCAGGGGGCGACGCAGGACACTTTATTTACCCCACAACAACTCATTTAACCATCACACTGACTCCACAACTCTTTACAAAAAAAAAAAAAAAATACACAAAAAAGAAAAACAATAGTTATACAAACACTCTAAAAAGGCAGCTGTACCAGTGTCTCCACAACTTAGACTGGTAGCGTGTTGCACTAAACTTGATGTTTGTTAGTGACAAGATCATTTCATTTTCAGATTTGTTAAGCCTACAAATAAAATTGTACACGAGGTTCCGTAGCACAGCGCGTAAGGTGTGAACTCTGGCAGTGACAAACATTTCACTCGCACTCGTCCATCTCGGTCTCTTCAGAAGGAGACGTAGAGCATCACTGTAAACTGGATTTTTTGTAGTTTGTCCATAAATGAGCACACTGTAAAAAATATCTGTAGATTTTATGGTAAAAATCTGTAAAATCTCAACAGTAAAAGACCGTAATTGATATATTGGTAAAATACTGTTTTGGTTATGGTAATTAACTGTAATATTAAAAATAAGGCAAAATTGTATTTTTTAGTTTTATTTTTTGTAATGTATAAAGTATAGCACTGTTAAAAAAATTGAGTCCTGTGTTTATTACAGTTTAACACCTTTTCAAAAGATAATAACTTTAAATTTTACAGTAAATGTTGATTAAAAGTTAAGTCACAAACTAAAATATACATTAACCTATTTTTTTGAAAGATAATAACTTTATTTTGCTGTAAATAATAATAAAAAGTCAAGTAAAAACTGTAAAAACAACATTTGTGATAAAATTATACTGTAAAATGAAATACAGGCCTCTTGTAGTTTTTACGGTAGAATTCTGGCAACCACAGCTGCCAATTTTTTACTGTAAAATTTACAAATTTTTTTTTACAGTGCAGTGTACAGAGGAGTACAGTACGCTCTAAACAAAGTCAGTTTCACTTTCTCTGTGCACGAACCAAACTTACGTGAAAGAGCGTTGGCTTGAGCACACAACACTCGGCACTGTCTGTAAATGTCATCATCATCTGACATGTCCTCTGTAAAAATATGCCCAAGATACTTCACTTTATCCTTAACACTAAGCACAATATTTGACAGGAAAAAATCTGGAAATTTCATATTCTTGTCCTCTTTGGTCCTGCAGATCATGAGCACACTCATTCTCCAAACCGTAAAGAGCACAAATATTGTTTTTTGATGGGACAAGATGTTCAATCCAACAGAAAAAATTGAAAAAAAATAAATAAAAAAAACCTCTCTAAGCATTTAAGTATATGATTTGTATGGTTTACCCCTTTGTCGTTTTTGTTTTGTTTGTCATTATTGCTTTATTGTCATAGCTGCTTGTATTGTGATTTATTTTGGTTATTTATGTGTAAATGTATAAGTTAATAAAATAAATAAATAAATACAAAAAAAAAAAAAAAATTCATCCCTCTGGATCTTTTCCGTCCGGTCTGGTCAGAGTCGTCATGTGTAGGCGGGGGTACAGTGAGTATGTGGCCCCCGTGGCCCCCGTGGCCCCGCAGTAGGACTCCTCTGATCTCTGTGTGTTTCCTTTAAGATCATTCAGAAACTCTCTCTGCCTCCTTCATTGAGACTGAAGCCTCTGGAGCAGAGATGAGCGGCTCATCATCAGCTCTGAGCTCCGTCAATGCTCACGACAGCACTGCAGCGCACAGGAAGTGGCACTTTCACAATAAAAGCAGGCTTGCACACAGCCTATAATGAAAGCCACAGTTTGATATTTCTGGACAGTCAATAAATCACTTCCTGGGACTGAAAAACATTGATTAATAAGTCACAGAGGCAGACAAATACAGATTTTGTGTTTTTAGGCAGGTTTTAAAACCCATTATTTAAAAAGGAATATATTATACTTTTATTTATCTTGGTCACGTCTTGAACAGCAGCACATTTTACAGCCTTTAAAAACATTATGTGACTAAAAGAATGCTCCCAATAATTATTCTACTGGTGCCTTGAAAGAAACAGGTGAAGAAATCAGCAGAGGGCAGTTCTGTTGTGCACTTTTGAAAAGAATCAGAGAGAGAGAAAGCTTTTTACTACAAAAGTAAAAATGTTTGTGAAGAATCAGTGGAAACAGAGCTATACACTGTTTTTTTTTTTTTTTTAATAAATGAATGAGAGCTGACTGGATGTAGAGGGCTTGTTGTTGATTGGCCATTGCTTTCTGGAGCGGGCAGAGCTTTGTGGAAGTGGAACCGAGCGTTCTGAGGCCGCAGAAACTCTGCGCCAGAGAATACAGGATCACTCAAACAGGTTTGAATGAAACAAAACACAACTCCAGGTCTGTGTTTGATGAGGGAACAACATTAGAACATGAACGAAAGCCCAGAAAAGCTGTTTGTTCACTAACCAGAAGGTTGGCAGTTCAAACCCCGCTCCTTTGCATACTGTTGTTGTGTCCTTGGGCAAGACACTGGCATATAAATGTGTGAGTGTGAATGGGTGAATGGCTTCCTGATGTAAAGTGCTTCGAGTGTCTTTGAAGGTAGAAAAGCACTACATAAATGTGACCATTTACCTTTTTTTTTTTAATATCTGGTGTGGAAAAGAACCTTTCTACATTGTTTGGCTAATTCAGTCAGTTCAATTTCAATTCAGTTTTCAGTTTCAATTTAACTTTATTTTGGACTCCAGTAATGATATAAAAACAAACAATACAAAAATACTAAAGATACAAAAGTTAAATGACTCTTTAAAAATGCAGCTGTAGCACTGTCTGTGTGGTTGTGTATTGCCCTAAACCTGATACTTGTTAGTGACAAAATACTTTAATTTTCAGATTTGTTTAGTGTATAGATAAAATTACAATGCTCCCTAATACAACTTATAAAGTGATAACTCTGGTACTAGTCCTAAATTTGACTAATTTCACAAATACTATTAAACTATTAAAGATAAAATAATTCACAATTTTGCACAAACGTAAGTGATATCATTTGATTAAGTTTTAAGTATTTAGATTCTTGCTTCTGTAAGACCAAGCCATATCCTGCACAGATGTCGAGTACGATCCTAAATAAATCAGAGTATTGTGAAGCTCCGCTCCGGATGTGGGCCCTCCCTCTCCTCTGACTTGACCGCCCCTCTCTGGACTCGGGGGCCAGTCAGATCTCGTTCTGTCGAGTCGCGTTAAGGACCGTGCACCGCAGCTCCAGCTCCGTGCGTCCCTCTCGCGCTCCTCTGTCCGCGCCTCCTCTCTCTCCCTCTCTCTCTCTCTCTGGCTCTCTCTCTCTCTCTGCGCCACCACCGCGCACTCCGCCGCACCGCTGGCCGAGCTACGAGGCGCCATGGCCCGCGTGGTGGTCGAAGGGATGCCGGGGCACGACGACGCGGAGCTCGCCTGGACCGCCTCCGGCACCGGCTCCGGGGCGGGAGCGCTGATGCTGCCCAGCCGGCGGAGGAGCTGCAGAGCGCGGCGGAGGAAGAGGAAGGAGCTGCTCGCGTTCCAGATGTGCTTCGCGGGGCTGCTGCTGGGGCTCGCCACGGGGCTCAAGTCCGTGACGCGGGGAGCAGGTAAAGACTCAGCGGTTTGGCGCAAATTCAAGCCTGAATGCGGAGATTTTTGATTTTTTTTATGTTTTTGCAGAACAACTGGTTTCAGTCAGTGATATAACTATGATTTGGGGAGATATTGTCGCTGCATTTTGACTTAGGAGAGACTTTATTGTGGATGACAATCAGTCAAACCGCGTTAGAAACAACATCTGTGCGAAATCTGACGGAATGGCAACGTTTCAGATTTAAGATGTCATGTTTGGTTAGGAACAGGTGACAGTGTGGATTTTCATTTGCATTATGGACATTTTTCCTTTTGAGGGATAATGCCACGTTTTTGGTGCATAATTGTGTCATTTCAGGGGAAAGGTTTTTATAAAGAGACAGGTTTGTTCTGACATAAGCAGATGGATCTGTAACCTGTTGTACCTGAGGCAGTGTCTGCTTCAGAGATCAGATCTGTGTTGGCTGCTGCTGTGTGGAGTTTGGGTTTAATCAGAACACAGAAAATGGGTTAGTTCAGTGTTTCTCAAGCTGTGGTGCAGGTATCACTGGTGGTACGCGGGCCTCTTAGTGGTACTGGTTGCTCTTCCAGTACTTGATTATGTTTATTTAGAGTTTGAACCAGTAATGAAGCTGTAGACTGTTCCTGGGTTAGACTCTGTTAAACCCTGGTTAAGTCCGGGTTTAGACCTGGTATAGACCTGGTTTGGTTCCACTTTGGTTCTTGATTAGATCTGATTTAGTCCTAGTTTAGGTTTACTGGTTTAGTCCTTGTTTAGTCCTGGTTAGACTAAGGTTTAGTCCTAGTTAGACTAAGGTTTAGTCCTAGTTAGACTAAGGTTTAGTCCTGGTTAGACTAAGGTTTAGTCCTAGTTAGACTAAGGTTTAGTCCTAGTTAGACTAAGGTTTAGTCCCAGTTAGACTAAGGTTTAGTCCCAGTTAGACTAAGGTTTAGTCTTAGTTAGACTAAGGTTTAGTCCCAGTTAGACTAAGGTTTAGTCCTAGTTAGACTAAGGTTTAGTCTTAGTTAGACTATTCCTCTGCAAAAGAGATATTTAACCTCAGTGGGACTTTTCTGGTAAAATGAAAGTCAAATAAAATAAAAAGTAAAGAAAAACTGAATTAAATGGTTCACAAATCTCATATAACCATGTTTTATTTTATTTACAGTAGAACATAAACCACATATGAGGTGCTAAAACTGAGATATTTTACCATTTCTTATAATAATAATAGCTTTTTTTAATTCAATGTCAGCTTCATATCTTGAAAATTTGGGAAAGGGACGACAAAAGATTGGAAAAAAGGGCATTATTAGTATTGAATGTTATATTATAAAAGAAAAACATACTCAAAATGATCTTGTTTTCTGTTTTTGTGCGACCCAAATGACAAATGCAGCTTATGTTTTCAATAAACGGCGTGGTTTTCAGATTTTCTGTCTCGTCTCATGTCCTCAGTACAGTTCAGTGTAGTGTGAGGACATAAAAGGTTTGGACAGACTGACCTTTTCAAATCAGCACTTCAGACGCTACAGGACTGGCCGGGAGTGGGAGGGAAGGCTGGGCCATGAACGGTGGTATTATCATCGTTTTACTCTAAACATGAGATATACTGTACGTCCAAAAGTACTTTTTAAAATAGGCTTGGCTTGCACACTTGTGTTGTTTTCTGTTTGTGTGGGTTTCCAAATGTCTGTTGTATTACATTTACTGTAGTATTTGTGGTCTCTTGTCACTTATGTACAGAAATGTATGCATAAAAAAAACAAACAGCAGTAGCTCAGTTGGTAGAACCGTTTGGCCGCTAACTGGAGGTTTGTGGATCGATCTTCACTACCAGCATTTAGGGACGCAGTCAGTTTAGTTTTTAGAGTTCGTAGTCTTAAATGATTATTGATTAATCACAGACTTGACATCACCTATCATTACCTTTTATAAAAAACAGCTCTTTATTAAATTCCAAGTCATGAACTATAATAAAAAGTGACATTTTTTAAAGTGAAGACAAAGTTGTAGACGACAGTTGCTTAATTTTAGGTTTAATTTACCGTAACTCTCCAATGGTGCTGTATCTTTACTCTGCAGCACAACAGAACCATTCATTGTTAGTATTTCTTTTAATTAACCACAAACAGCCCTAGGTGTGACTAAAGCAAGTCACAGTATATTCACAGTATAGTCAAAGACTGAACAGACCACGGCTATTTTTGCCTCATTTTCTTGGCTCTTTTTCAATAAATGTGGTGTAAAAAGTAGCTCAGCAGCATGAGTGTGACTGAGGAGTGATGGAATAATGCATCTAATTGTAAAGCAACTCTGAGTGTATAGAAAAGTGCTGTATAAAAAGTAGAGCTGCACAATATATCGCAAAATTATTGTCAAATTATCGCAATATCAGCAATATCTGTATCGCAAGAATCTAAATATATCACAATAACGCTGTGGTCTTCCATCTGACAGAGATTTACACTGAAGAATCATTTTCCACCAGAGCCTTAAAAGAACATGTGTTGTGACTAAATAAAAATGTTTAAAAAGTCCAGTTTTAGTGGTAATTTAATTAATTTAGTCACAGCTTAGCCTTGTTTTATTCCTGGTTTAGTCAAGTTTTGTCGCTGTTTTGATTTGTAAATACAGGAACTTACATTTTTGTGAAATGTAGTGAATTTAACTTACTATGTTCTCAATGAACGATCATCACGATGATAAAAAAAAAAATCATGATCATTTAATCTTTGCGATATAATCATTTATCATCCCACCCCTACTTGCAAATACTTTTCTACTAAACTTTACTTTAAAGGTCCATTATTCTGCTTTTTTCAGGCTTTTTGTGAAATATTTTCTGACACCTTTTCATTAGTAGTTCACACTTTATAACTTAAAATAATGCATATATGGAAAACGACTTCTTTTGTGGACTTTGACTTTGAGAATGAATGAAACAAAATACTACTCCAGGTCTGTTTTTAAGATGGAAATAACATTATATCATGGTTAATGGCTCGTAAAAGTTGATTTAGCAGAATAGGGGACCTTTAAGTATTTCCTTTACTCAACTACAAAGTAATTCCAGTGCAGCTTATGGGAAACAAAACAACCCTCCTGTACACAACACAGAATACTATACCACAATACTTCTATATCCAGACAGAGGCAGTATCAGACATACCTCTCTGTGTCTCTGTGAAATATACAACGTTATTATGAGGCCCATTTGTCTGATTACAGAGATATGCTCAGGATTGATGTGTTGCCCGTGAGTGGCTCCAGCGCTGTGCTCTGAGAGGGAAAAACAACAACAACAACAACATGGGCCCGGGCTGGCTTTGTGTAACTCAACATCTGTAACTAATAATCCGCTGCAAATGGTAGCTGCCGACAGAATCCACTTTCTCTGCCATGATACTGAGCGTGGAGATTTACAGAGAGGAGGTCACATGATCGCTGTCCATCAGAATACACTGTAAACGACAGCTGATATCTTTAATCACTGCTGAGTTTTAGACTTGGATTTCTGTTATTGCTTTTCCTAATGGTCTTCAGTAATGTTTAGAGTTGTAGTCCCAAAGCCGTAAGACAAGATATTTATATTTTTATTGCCCAATATCACTGCAACAGTTACCTCAATGGCTTTACAGAAAGAGACAAACAATAAACAGACTGTACTAGACAACTTTCCCTGTTCTTATAGAGCCTCTGTCACGGTAAAGGTAAAAAAAAACAAATTAAAAAAGAAGCAGCTATGGGACAAAAGAGAAACTTGAAAGAGAACCACATAAGAAGGGATGCTCTTCCAGGACAGGCCGTGACATGCTTGCCTTGAAAATCCAGACTGATATGTCTCTGTATTGTTTTACAGAGAAATATCAGTCTGGTCGCCCTCTGACGTGGTTGGATTCAAATCCCAACCGTACCACGCATTTTGATTCATTTATTTAAGTCACGAGCAGCGTCCTCGACAACAACAATCAAGATGGCGACCGAGGAGCCGAGAGTTTGTTTTAATTCAGCGGTAAATTCCGTTTTAAATAAACCCTTTTCACGTGACGTCAGACAACTTCCGTTTTGAGACGATGGGATGTATCTTCAGTTCCGGTGCCGCGCTTCTCCCATAAGAAATTCACCCAGACTTTTTTCGAATTGCCGTTTACAATTTTACACAATATACAGCGATTTTCAAATGAATATTTACCCACAAAACGTTCAAAACTTGTGAAAGGATATTAATTCTTCAACGAAGGATACTTGGATTATGAAGTGAGTGCTTTGTTATGTAGCTAGATAGCGTTAGCAACATGGCTAAGTGATAGAGCTGCGCTATAAAACAGTGTTAGATCATGTCATGATCTGAGTTTATCTGAATATTTGACAATCTGCTTATCAGGAAATACCACTGGATAGTACTACAGTATATTTTCATTTAGTAAAGCTCTGTGCTCGAACACTGACTCTGCTGTAGTGATCAATCTGTGACAAAATAATAGACTTTTCACATCTACTGCCAAAACTACAATGGTTTGTGTTTACTTTAATCCTTACTTTAATTCATCAGCAAATCTCTGTACATCATGTAGCCTTATATTTGGCAAATTTTTAAGACTCCGAGTAAATTCCTTACTGGCGAGCAGCAGCACTGGAAATGAAGATACATCCCATTGTCTCAAAACGGAAGTTGTCTGACGTCATCGTGAAAAAAGGGCCTATTACCAAAAGCATATTGAGTCATTAAAACCACAGCAGCTTACAGCACTAGAAGCCTTTATTTAAAAAAAAAAAAAAGATATTTTTTGCGTTCACTTTCTTGTCGCTTTGTCACGTCACGTCCGCCATTTTCTGATTGGCTTACTCTGCTGTCAGTTTACTCGGGTTTGCTCTGCCCTAGAAATCAAATTGATTTAATGGCGACCAGACTCATCCACTGGTACGCGTCCAGGGTCATAGATCTTGTGATTTCAAGCTTCTATAATGCCACACTATATACAGTATTTATTAGGGTGCACTAAAATCACAATTTATTTATTTATTTATTTTTTTGGGGAGGGTTTGGTTCAGTATACTAACCTGGCAATAACGTTAGCAAAGAGTTGCTAATGTTATATAAATCTAGAATGGCTCTTGCTTAAAAACGTTTGTGAAGGGGGCGGGACTTTAAGTAGAATACTTGGAGGTGATTGGATAAAGCTAAACAACAAACTACAACAGTAAAACAACACAATGAAGACGTTAGAAGATTTTTGCTGTTTTTGTAAATGTAGAGCAGCATGCCTTACATTTTTCCGTGTCGCCATGTTTTTACCAAGTATTGGTAAAAGAGCTCATTTTTGTCGGCAAATCTAAACCCCGCCCACTCACAGTAGCACTGCCACACCATTGGCCCAGGCCGCTACAGGTCAGGACCCAAACAGATCAGTGGGAGCCTGACAAGATGGATTTTGTGAATTTGTGAACTCCCAAATTTCGCCAGCATACATTTCCATCAGAAAAAATATGTCACAAAATGTATTTGTTATAAAAGATACCAAGTATACATTCGCAGTTTTATATTTAAAAAAAAGCGACCCATTTAATTGATCTATTAAATAAATAATCTTAAATTACACTCTTTATGAAAATACACTATTGTAACAATTAAACATGTTATGTCAAAAAATAAAACTATAACATTAGGTTTTTCAGACTTCATAGCTATAAAAACCTACACTGTAAGTTTTTTTATGACTTGATAAAGGCTGCCCTAACACCAAAGTGGTCTGCGTTTGTGCCACGCTGATTTTTTTCCTCGTAGCAGTGACTTTTACATTTAGGTGATGCTGTACCTGATCTCCGTGGAACAGCATCGAAACACGACTTTCATCTTATCCACTTGTCTTTGCCCGTCATTTATTTTAACATGGAAACCAAAATGTTCCCGTACAGGAGACTGTGGTGAGGTGGGAGGGTCTTCGAGTTCTGTCACAGTAGCATCCGTGCGGAAACTCGCGTGTGAAATGTTCTGCCCCACTTAAGTTTGCCCTTAATCATCATTTTTTTAATAGAAATGGTACACAAGTGGATAGGGCTGCACGATATGGAGAAAACATGCAATATTTGATAACTATGTAACACTTTACTACAAAGGATGGTTTAGATCCAACTAACCAAGAACCAGATGTACTTAGGAACTAGTCAGGACTAAAGCTGCTATAGGAAAATATCTCAGGAAACTGCTGTAAGTGCGTCCTAGTCTGGCCAATGATAGTAGTAGTATTAGTAGCAGTAGTAGTAGAACAGAAGGTAGCAGTGTCAGCAGTAGGAGTAGGTAGTAGTAGTAGTAGTAGTAGTAGAAGCTGCAATAGTGACAGTAGTAGGATAACAACAATATTGTTCTCAAAGAAATCCACTGAAATGGACGATAAAGGTTTTAATTCCAGTCTTAGGGCGCTTTAATCACACAACAACAACTCATTTAATCATTACATGAACTCCCAAACTGTTTATTTAAAGTAAAAAAGTTGTGCTTTAAAGTTGTTGCTCTGAGTTTAGCTTTAGACGGATGTGACCCAGTGATTATCTCCTCCTCAGTAAACAACACCGCTTGCATTGAAAACATTTATCTGCGTTGCAATAGCGCCACTTTTGAAGTGTGCCAACACAGTAAATCATTAATAATAAAGCCTCAAACATCTTCATGTCTTTGTTTTTCTCACAGATGATTTCTATTTTAATTTGTTAGGGCTGCACGATATGGAGAAAACATGCGATATTCAATAACTATGCTAGCGCTCAGAGCTAATTGTGATGAGTAGTGCCTTTATCGTCCTCAGAGTGATAACAATTACTGACCATTATTTAGATTTCTCAGAGCTAGCGCAGCAGCATTATCTATTCAATAAAATGGCACAGTCTTTTGTCGAACTGCCATCCATTAAAAAGTCAAAATGCAGCAACAAGATGCATCAACGTTATAGTTATGTCACAAAAAGAGGCTAACATTTGTGACAACTCACTCTCCCTAACCTGCTGAGCCCTCTGGGATGCAAAAAACACACATCTTTTACTTAATTTTTTATTAGGGCTGCAGGATATGGAGAAAACATGTGATATTCAATAACTATGTTGAAAATTGCGATAACGATATTATTGCGATATTTGAAAATAGAGCCTACTTTTCGAACATAGTAAGTTAAATTCACTACATTTCACAAAAATGTAAGTTCCTGTATTTACAAACTCAAAACAGCGACAAAATCAAAACTTAACACAGACTAAACCAGGAATAAAACAAGGCTAAGCTGTGACTAAATTAATTAAATTACCACTAAAACTGGACTTTTTAAACATTTTTATTTAGTCACAACACATGTTCTTTTAAGGCTCTGGTGGAAAATGATTCTTCAGTGTAAATCTCTGTCAGATGGAAGACCACAGCGTTATTGCGATATATTTAGATAATTGTAATTGTAATACAGATATTGCATTTGCTGATATTGCGAAAACGATAATTTTGCGATATATTGTGCAGCCCTACAAGTGGACTGTACCAAAACGATACACTACAACCATGTTTACCGTTACAACCCTAATATCTATCCAGAGAGATGGATGGAAGAAACAAAACCCTCTTAGCTCATACACAGTGTTTTCGGAGTAGTAGTAGTAGCAGTAGTAGTAGTAGCAGTAGTAGTAGCTGTTTATCAAAGGCATCCCATTGTGTGTTGTCGTGACTGCTTTGTCCCAGGGGAGTAGGGATTGAAGCGAGCAGCTCGTCCTCACGGGAAAACAGGAGTCTCTGGTGGGACGGTCCGTTGTGGCGCACAAACCAGTTCCTGTAATGAAGTCCATGCTCCATACAGAAGATTAAAGCTACATGTTGTCATAAACTAAAGGACTGGATTTAGGACTAAACCAGTGCTAACCAAATGGCTTAATAACATCTACAAATGAGTTCAAAACTAGGATTAAAACCAGCACTTAACCACGGCTTCACAAGGTCAACACCGGGTTAAAACTAGGACTAAACCAGGACTAAATGTGGCTATGAACCAGGCTTTAAAGAGGACATTTTTTAAGACACATCTCCGTTTAAACAGAGGTGGTCGCCAAAAGAGAACTGTTACTTCAAAATAATATTACTCTTGCAAAAGTGAAAAGTATCTATATATTGGCAAGTCCTAATCCATAGTTTAGTCATTTACTTTGTCCTAGTTTAGTCCTTTTTACATATTACTAATTTAGTCCTCAGTTTAGTCTTAGTTTAGTCCTGGGTTAGTCCTTGATTAGTCCTGGTTTAGTCTTAGTTTAGTTTTGTCTGGGTTTATTGCTGGTTTAGTCCTGGTTTAGTCCTTGATTAGTCCTGGGTTTAGTCCTGGTTTAGTCTTAGTTTAGTCCTGATTTAGTCCTTGATTAGTCCTGGGTTTAGTCCTGGTTTAGTCTTAGTTTAGTCCTGATTTAGTCCTTGATTAGTCCTGGGTTTTGTCCTGGTTTAGTCTTAGTTTAGTCCTGATTTAGTCCTTGATTAGTCCTGGGTTTTGTCCTGGTTTAGTCTTAGTTTAGTCCTGATTTAGTCCTTGATTAGTCCTGGGTTTTGTCCTGGTTTAGTCTTAGTTTAGTCCTGATTTAGTCACAATGACGTTCAAAATGACTTTAACACATTTGTAGCTGTAACAAGAGAATAATATCCCAGTAACAAGTGCAGCACTCAGGTCTTCCATGATTGTTTTTCTCTGCGCCCGCGTCTTTGCTTTGCCCCGCCCCCATCAGTTCTGGCCAATGGGTGCAGAGATTGTCACACACAGGCTTCTGTTTACAAAAGTTAAGTCCACTTGCAAAAAGTGAAATGAGAATACAACTGAACCAAATGAAAAAAATAAAGTCCACACACAACCTTATCGTATCCCTATTTTCAGACCTCGATTAGTTTGGATTTGGGCTCATTTTAGTCAGTTTTTTTGGAAAGATCGATAACTTCTGTGGTGGCCTTTGGTGTTAAAACTTTAACAACCCCTGCCTTAGACCATTAGTATCACCATTTACCACTAACATTATTGTAATACAGGTAGCTTTTTATGAAATCACATTAACTTCCTGCATTTTTCAGTCTCCCCTCTGGCCTTTGTCCCTCTCCTCTCGTGGACACGCACTCTCTTCTCTGTCCCCTCTTTGTCCTTTGTCCATTCGTCCCAGTTCTGCCCGTTCATTTACCTCCAGGAAATCTCCAGGAAAAAGGTAACGCGTGGCCAAAAAGCTGTACACGGGACACGGGATTCCAACAACAACCTTTTCATCTGCCATTATTCTCTTGTTTTTAATGCCATTGCCATCTGTGTGGGACAGGCAGCAGACAAATGCTCATGCTACAGTCGCTAATGGGACGGTATATATGCAGCATTAAGGGTGTTATGTAAGATTAAAAGAGCTCTTGGGAGTGTTTGGAAGGTCCCTGTCCTGAGAGCACGCGATGGGACGGTGCAGTCAGAGTCGGACAGCCCCGGGACATGCAGATAAGTGATGGGTAGACAGAACTAAACTAAGACTAAACCAGGACAAAACCCAGGACTAATCAAGGACTAAATCAGGACTAAACTAAGACTAAACCAGGACTAAACCCAGGACTAATCAAGGACTAAATCAGGACTAAACTACGACTAAACCAGGACTAAACCCAGGACTAATCAAGGACTAAATCAGGACTAAACTAAGACTAAACCAGGACAAAACCCAGGACTAATCAAGGACTAAATCAGGACTAAACTAAGACTAAACCAGGACTAAACCCAGGACTAATCAAGGACTAAATCAGGACTAAACTAAGACTAAACCAGGACTAAACCCAGGACTAATCAAGGACTAAATCAGGACTAAACTAAGACTAAACCAGGACTAACCCCAGGACTAATCAAGGACTAAATCAGGACTAAACTAAGACTAAACCAGGACTAAACCAGCAATAAACCCAGACAGAACTAAACTAAGACTAAACCAGGACAAAACCAGGACTAATTTTGTGATATAACCGGGGTTAGGTTTGTTTATTTAAAGTTGTATTCAGACCAGTTGCTGTTAGACGGCCCAAGGTCCAGACTGAGAACCAGAGGAGACCGGGTTTTTGCCACAGCAGGCCCCAAACTGTGGAACTCTCTTCCCCTAAACATTAGAGCTGTAACATCCACTGAAAGTTTCAAATCACTGCTAAAAACAGACTTTTTTGCTCTGGCTTTTAACACAAACTGAGCTGGACATTTGCATATTCTATTTTATATTCTGTTGTTTCATTTGTAGCTATCGTTGTGTTTTTTACTGATATTCTGTACAGCACTTTGGGGCAGAAAAGTCTGTTTTTAAATGTGCTATATAAATAAACTTTGACTTGATACATGAAGTGATGAGTCAGGAACATGTCAGTCCCAGCCTCTACAACAAACAGATAAGATTGGGATTGGGAACAGATAAGGTTTCTCCATTTTTATTACAACATATTCAATTCAACAGGTACAGTAGCCCTGGAAGGACATACTTTTGATTCAGAACAAATTCATTGCTAATAGGTAGAGAGTAGAGGTCATCCGATATGGCTATGGCTGATGCTGATACTGATTTTTTAAATTCAGAGCAGCCAATGGCCGATAAACACTGCCGATTTTTTGTTTTTGTTTTTGTTTTTGGCCGATATGTTGGACCGATTTTAATCATTTTATGAAAGAAATTAATATAACATAGCCATTTGTTTAGTAATGCTTATGAAAACACAAACAAATGTGACAGTGAGAATAGTTTAGGATGTGTTTTTGAGAAGAACAATAAAACAATTTTACTTAAACTCTCTGTGCTGAGCTTTGGAAGAGCTATAAAATGTATTTGGATTTTTTGTTCTACGAGGTTCTGTTCCAGAGAAACGAGCAAAATATTTTTATTGCTGTTTTGAGCTTTTCAGGCCAAGATAAAGCAGTTTTGGATGTTTCCTATGAACTGCAGAGTAAGAGCCCAAACTGCTACAAGATGGCTGGGGAAGCTGGGGTCCTTCAGTCACATGGTTGCCCGGACAGGTGCCTGATCAAAAATTGGCATAAAGTGCAAGAATCGACCGATTGCTGATTGATTAAAAACTGCAAAAATCTGCCCGATATATTTTGGCTGGTCGACCTCTAGTAGAGAGTGATATCTAAATAAATCATTAAAAACATAATCAGTTTACAGCATAATTGTTCTAAACCTTCACTTCAGACTTGCGAGTGTTTTTTGCCCAGAGACAGCAGGGGGCGCTTTTAGTCAACTTTCAAACAGTTTATTTAAGGTTAAAAAGTTACTGAGTTGACCTGAGAGTCCTGTTTGTAGCTGATCAGCTAAAAAAAATTGGTTTAGGGGTGAGTTGCTCTTTAACTCAGAGAGGGAAACAAAGGTAAAGTCAGGTGAGGGATCACTCAGAAGTCAAGTGGATTTGTGAGTATTTACAATAGTGATTTACTCCAAACTGTAGGGGGAGCTCTGGAGAGAAAAATGTGGCAAAAACAGCAAAGAAACGAGCAGAGTTACTGCGACCCATAGTTGCTGGCATAGGCTTTGCAGTAGCTTCTTGTGTGTGGAGTGCGTGCCGTTTACTGCAATGGCTCCTGCTACATTTTATTATTTACATTTGATCAGATTTATGCTTGCATTCTGTTGTCGTCTCTCAGGTCAGTGCAGTGTTAAAGTTAAAGTCTCCACAGCAAAGTGCAAACTCCAGAGGGACGGTGCTTCTTCTCTCTCCGCTCTCTTCAACAAATTGCTTTCAGAAAAAAAGTCTTTCAGTCTTTGGCAGTCGGTAAATCACTTTTTAAAACACTTTTCTCATTGGGTTTGGACACATTCTGAGCTGTTCACACAACTATATCTGTGCCTTTGACTGAGTTGGATGGGAGACATAAAGTGTTGTCTCTCACTGCCATATTTGTTTGTTTTTTCTTTCTGCAACTGCGCAGCAAAATGTACTCTTATTACTTCTACAAGTGGTTGACAGTTTTTAAAATCCATTGCCCGATAAGCACTTCCCATTTATTTGCAGCCGATATGCAAGAATATTACTTCCAAGTTCCACACGGAATACAAAATACAGTTCAGTGGACACAAAAAACAGTATACCTCCAAACTGAGCAGCATCTGGGCCACTCTTTCGGCTCTTTTTATCGGCAAAGTTACACACACTTAAGGACCACAGTGCCACCCACTGGCTGGGAGAAAGCGCTGCATGAATAACGCATAAAAAGGGAAAGAACAGCCATCGCGGTGAATCTGTCCGCTGTATCCTCTTAAGGCTCTGTTAGACAACATTTTAACCACTTTTTAACGACCGTACAGCACCTTCCTGCTCATTGACTGAAGCTAATGCTGCAGACTTGCACTAAAGCATTCAAAAGCCAAACAAACAGCATTAAAACTCAAGCATTAACCGAGGGTTGGTTGTCTAAAAAAATACGACAATCTGACCAATATATGACTCTCTAACTACAGTACTGATACTACTGCTACTACTACATTACAACTTCTAATACTGTATGGTACTTTTACTGGTACTCTTCTTCTTATACTGATGCCACTACTTCAACAAAATTGGGTTGTGAGGTGTTCAGCCTGAAAATACCGCAAATATTTTCTGAAGTTAAGGTAAAAGGTTTGCCTAAAGAAAATATATTCTACTTTCCATCGATGCGTCTCTTTGACAGACTTGTCCATGTCTGTCCATCACACCACACTTTCCTCTCCACCTCACTGCCTGTGTACTTCGTCCTGTTACTGTCTGTGTACTTCGTCCTGTTACTGCCTGTGTACTTCGTCCTGTTACTGCCTGTGTACTTCGTCCTGTTACTGCCTGTGTACTTCGTCCTGTTACTGCCTGTGTACTTCGTCCTGTTACTGCCTGTGTACTGTGTCTCGTTACTGTCTGTATTTACTGTGTCTCCTCTTGGGGCCAGTCTCTGTCAGTCCACAGTCAGCTCTGCATCGCTCATGGACCACTTCATTACAACAACTCCATCCTCTCCACAGCTCTCTATGTCTCTGTCTCTGTATGTCTCTGTCTCCGTATGTCTCTGTCTCTGTATGTCTGTCTCCGTATGTCTCTGTATGTCTCTGTATGTCTCTGTCTCTGTATGTCTCTGTATGTCTCTGTCTCTGTATGTCTCTGTCTCTGTATGTCTCTGTATGTCTCTGTCTCTGTATGTCTCTGTCTCTGTATGTCTCTGTCTCTGTATGTCTCTGTATGTCTCTGTCTCTGTATGTCTCTGTCTCTCTGTGTCTCTGTATTAGGGTCTGTAACGATATGTTTTTGCAACAATACGATATGTATTGATTAGAAGTGTTTCGATACGATTCAAGAATGATATTGGCTAATTTGGAACAATATGATTCGATACGATTCAACACCTTCATATCAATAATCGATACAGCAACTTTTTGCCAAAAATCATAAAAGTTTACTCTCAAATGTAGCATCGCAGCCGGGGTTGATTATGTCTAGCAGACAGAACATTTTATTTAATTAAAAACACAAAATTTATCTCCAAAAAGCCATATCTGGTTTTATTAACATACAAATTTCTAATTTCGATATTTCCGATGTTATCGATATTCACTTCCTAGAAAACGATACGATTCGATACAAGGTCATGTGTGTGTCTGCAGATGTGATAGATGCTGTGTGCTGCTGTAACAAGACTGTTTTCTCCAGGATCGTGTCATCTTCAGGAGGAGCTGATGGACAGGGTCAGGACGCAGGACAGTACAGGACAGTACAGGACAGTACAGGACAGTACAGGACAGTACAGGACAGTACAGGACAGTCAGGACAGTACAGGACAGTCAGGACAGTCAGGACAGTACAGGACAGTCAGGACAGTACAGGACAGTACAGGACAGTACAGGACAGTCAGGACAGTCAGGACAGTCAGGACAGTCAGGACAGTACAGGACAGTCAGGACAGTCAGGACAGTACAGGACAGTCAGGACAGTCAGGACAGTACAGGACAGTACAGGACAGTACAGGACAGTCAGGACAGTATAGGACAGTCAGGACAGTCAGGACAGAACAGGACAGTCAGGACAGTACAGGACAGTCAGGACAGTCAGGACAGTCAGGACAGTCAGGACAGTCAGGACAGTACAGGACAGTCAGGACAGTCAGGACAGTCAGGACAGTACAGGACAGTCAGGACAGTCAGGACAGTCAGGACAGTACTGGACAGTCAGGACAGTACAGGACAGTCAGGACAGTACAGGACAGTTAGGACAGTACAGGACAGTACAGGACAGTACAGGACAGTACAGGACAGTCAGGACAGTACAGGACAGTCAGGACAGTCAGGACAGTACAGGACAGTCAGGACAGTACAGGACAGTACAGGACAGTCAGGACAGTACAGGACAGTCAGGACAGTCAGGACAGTACAGGACAGTCAGGACAGTCAGGACAGTACAGGACAGTACAGGACAGTACAGGACAGTCAGGACAGTATAGGACAGTCAGGACAGTCAGGACAGAACAGGACAGTCAGGACAGTACAGGACAGTCAGGACAGTCAGGACAGTCAGGACAGTCAGGACAGTCAGGACAGTACAGGACAGTCAGGACAGTCAGGACAGTCAGGACAGTCAGGACAGTACAGGACAGTCAGGACAGTACAGGACAGTCAGGACAGTACTGGACAGTCAGGACAGTACAGGACAGTACTGGACAGTCAGGACAGTACAGGACAGTCAGGACAGTACAGGACAGTCAGGACAGTACAGGACAGTCAGGACAGTACTGGACAGTCAGGACAGTACAGGACAGTACAGGACAGTCAGGACAGTCAGGACAGTACTGGACAGTCAGGACAGTACAGGACAGTCAGGACAGTACAGGACAGTTAGGACAGTACAGGACAGTACAGGACAGTATAGGACAGTCAGGACAGTCAGGACAGTACTGGACAGTCAGGACAGTACAGGACAGTCAGGACAGTCAGGACAGTACTGGACAGTCAGGACAGTACAGGACAGTCAGGACAGTACAGGACAGTTAGGACAGTACAGGACAGTACAGGACAGTACAGGACAGTACAGGACAGTACAGGACAGTCAGGACAGTCAGGACAGTACAGGACAGACAGGACAGTACAGGACAGTCAGGACAGTCAGGACAGTACAGGACAGTCAGGACAGTACAGGGCAGTCAGGACAGTCAGGACAGTACAGGACAGTCAGGACAGTCAGGACAGTACAGGACAGTCAGGACAGTCAGGACAGTCAGGACAGTACAGGACAGTCAGGACAGTACAGGACAGTCAGGACAGTCAGGACAGTACAGGACAGTCAGGACAGTACAGGACAGTCAGGACAGTCAGGACAGTACAGGACAGTCAGGACAGTACAGGACAGTCAGGACAGTCAGGACAATACAGGACAGTCAGGACAGTCAGGACAGTACAGGACAGTACAGGACAGTCAGGACAGTACAGGACAGTCAGGACAGTCAGGACAGTACAGGACAGTACAGGACAGTACAGGACAGTCAGGACAGTACAGGACAGTCAGGACAGTACAGGACAGTCAGGACAGTACAGGACAGTACAGGACAGTCAGGACAGTACAGGACAGTACAGGACAGTCAGGACAGTACAGGACAGTCAGGACAGTACAGGACAGTACAGGACAGTACAGGACAGTCAGGACAGTCAGGACAGTACAGGACAGTCAGGACAGTACAGGACAGTCAGGACAGTCAGGACAGTCAGGACAGTACAGGACAGTCAGGACAGTACAGGACAGTACAGGATAGTACAGGACAGTCAGGACAGTACAGGACAGTCAGGACAGTACAGGACAGTCAGGACAGTACAGGACAGTCAGGACAGTACAGGACAGTACAGGACAGTACAGGATAGTACAGGACAGTCAGGACAGTACAGGACAGTCAGGACAGTACAGGACAGTCAGGACAGTACAGGACAGTACAGGACAGTACAGGACGAGCGCAGCTGGAAGTGACAGCTGAAAAAAAAAGACATATTTTTAAGATCCGACACACTACACCTCAGAGGTCATCAGCATCTGGCAACAGGCGACTGTAGTGAGGTTGGATGAGTTGTTCTGCTGTCGTTTTTGTCTGAGACTTTGACAATATTCCCTAATTTGTGGATTAATGGAGAGGGTTGCATCAGGAATGGCATAATTTATTAAACAATTCCCTGCACACTAGGAGAAAGAACGGAAAAGCTGAAACAAGATTTATGTTTTGTAATTGTAGAGTTTAGTTGCTGCTAAATGAGGCGACAGTGGAACAGGAGGTGCAGGGTTGGTGGTTTGATTCCAGCTCTGAACCAGTGCATGTTGTTGTGTCCTTGGGCAACCACATTGCATATTCCAGTCACAGTATGTGGCTGATTGTGACAGGAAGGGCAACCAGCAGCCCTGTAGCGAGCAGCCAACCTGTTTCTTTTTTTTTTTATTACTGCTAAATATAAACATAAGTTATTATTAGAGATCATTGATATATCGGCCATATTGAGCCAATTTTCACATTTTTTTAGACAAAACGTTTGGTCTGACATATGCTGTAGCAGTTTGGGCTCTTACTCTGCAGTTCATAGGAAATGTCCAAACTTTTTTTTATCTCAGGTTGAAAAGCTCAAAACGGCAATGAAAAGATTTTGCTCATTTCTCTGGAAAAGAACCTTGTAGAACAAAAAAATCCAAATGCATTTTTTAGCTCTGCCCAAGCTCTACCTGCACAGAGAGTCTGATCGAGAGCCTTATTGGTTTTCTCAAAAAACTCATCTTTAACTGTCAGTTCTAACACATCGGTTTCCGTTTTAATAAGCTTTACTAAAACAAATGGCTATTTTATTTTAATTTCTTTCATAAAATTAAGAATATCAGCCCCACATACGGTCCAGTCAGTGTTTATTGGCCATCGGCTGCTCTAAATTTAAAAAATCTGTATTAGCATTGGCCACAGAAAAACCCATATCGTTCATTAAAGCATTGCAGCTCAGTTCAAACACAGCTTCTTTGTATTTACATTGCCATCTGATTCCATTATAGTTAATAAAATTGTGTGGCCCTCTTTTCTTCTTCTCACTGAAACACTCTTCACCAGTTCGAGTGTGCCACCTTTGCTCTTCGCCTGCGCTCCATCCGTCGTTCTGCCGTTAGCCTCCGTCCCTGCGATCACCTGACCCGCGGCGGGTCACGTGACCGGCCGCTGTAAGTGCGGCAGCGTGGGCCGAAGCGTCCGTTTCATGTCTGGAGCCGCTCAGAGCCGTGACTCACTCAAAGCGTTGTGAGAGTTCAGAGAGAGAGAGAGAGAGAGTGGGCTGCGGTCTGTGTTATCGAGCCGTGGCATTAACTCTGCAGGAGGCGCACACACACAGACGCTATTTATACTCCGCTATAAAGACGGACGGACGCTCTGAGGACGCGCCGGAGAGGACAGGACTCAGAGACAGAGCTACACCTGACGTATTCTGTAAATGCTTCAGGAGTGTTACAGAGTTTGAAGGTTTAGCTTGGTTTGATGCGTACCTTCTTCCATTTCAGCTGCTTATCCAGATCGTGAACATTTCTGGAACTTGCTCCTCTCTGCGTCTCCTCCGAGCTCTGCTGTGATGTAAAGGAACATAGATTGATTGGTAAAGTGTGAGCTTTGCCCTTCTTCTTCAGAGCAGTACGTCAGTGTGATATCTGCAGAAGCTTTTTCTGATCCATCTGACCATCTCCTTCTGTCCTCCCCTCAGCTGTGAGCAAGACTCTGAGATACTTTTAACGGTTCAGGGTCAAAAAAGTATTGGCACCCCTTGGAATTACTAGGATTTCTGCATGATTTGGTCTTCATCTAAGTCACAGCAATAGACAAACACAGTCTGCTTAAACTAATGCTGCAAAAAAAAGACATTTTTTCATGTTTTTATTGAGCATTTATGTAAACATTAACAGTACAGGGTAGAAAAAGTATGGCAACCTTTGGATTTAATAACTGAATAACTGAATTTTCTGTGGCTGGGGTTTTGGAAGCTAGGGGTTCCAATACTTTTTCTGATTGTTTACATAAATGCTCAATAAAAACATGACATTATTATTATTTTTTTTATTAGTACAGAGACATTTTATTTTACTAAATTGTACTAATACTCCTGCATTTTTCTTTTAAACTAAAAAAAAAAACATAAAAATAAAAAAACAATTAAAATCTAACAATATGCATTCTATTACATTTATTTATTTATTTATTTATTTATTTAATGTATTTAACTCGTGAAAAATGTAATAATTTGAAATATGTAAAAATATATCATTTTTCAGTCATAAAAAAAAATTGATGTACAGTAGATTTAGGAATTTTTTGTGTGTATTTGTCAACCTGGATGTGTAACCATGAACCAACATAGATTCATTTTTCAGTTTCACAAATATTTTCTTCTTGAAAATATATTACGTAATAATTCCCACGTACCCGCTGCAAAGTGCTCATGTTACCTCTATGGGTCCGCATACCCCTGGTTGGATAACACTGACCTAGGGCGGCACGGTGGCGTAATGGTTAGCTCACGTGCCTCACAGCAAGAAGGTCCTGGGTTTGATTCCGTGAGCGTCCGTGTGATGGTTAAATGACCCAGAGTCACAGAAGTCTCGGGTCTCGTAAGAAAGCGGCGCATTAACAACAAGCTAACAATGGCTTTATTACTGATTTTCGCTGTGGCAGAAAAAACGTTGTACAGATGCACAGGAGTCAACTGGACTTGTTCATGAGCTTTACTCTGAACTGTAGGGGGCGCTCCAGAGAAGAGAATGAGGCAGAAACAGCAAAGAAACAAGAAAAGTTACTGAGTTTTGGCTTTAAATAAAAGTCAAAATAGTTTTTAGGTAAAATAAGTCCAGTGTCTGTGGTCTCCTCCAGTGTCACAGCTCCTGACACACATTTACTCCTCAACCCAGTTAATCACACTCTGCTCCTGCTCCTCCCTCTGCTCCTCCCTCTGTCCTTTCTCTTACCTCCTCTTCATCCATCTTTCTTCCTCATCTTCTCCTTTCCTCTCTCTCCTCTTCCTCTCTCTCTTCTTCTTCCTCTCCTCTCCCTCTCCTCATCTCTCCTCTTCCTCTCCTCTTATTCTCTCTTCTTCCTCTCTCCTCTCCTCCTCTTCTCTCTCCTTCCTCTCTCCTCTCCTCCTCTTCCTCCCTCCTCTTCCTCTCTCCTCTTCTCTCTCCTCCTCTTCTTCCTCTCTCCTCTCCTCCTCTTCTCTCTCCTTCCTCTCTCCTCTCCTCCTCTTCCTCCCTCCTCTTCCTCTCTCCTCTCCTCCTCTTCTCTCTTCTTCCTCTCTCCTCTCCTCCTCTTCCTCCCTCCTCTTCCTCTCTCCTCTTCTCTCTCCTCCTCTTCTTCCTCTCTCCTCTCCTCCTCTTCTCTCTCCTTCCTCTCTCCTCTCCTCCTCTTCCTCCCTCCTCTTCCTCTCTCCTCTTCTCTCTCCTCCTCTTCTTCCTCTCTCCTCTTCTCTCTACTCCTCTTCTTCCTCTCTCCTCTTCTTCCTCTCTCCTCTTCTTCCTCTCTCCTCTTCTCTCTCCTCCTCTTCTTCCTCTCTCCTCTTCTCTCTCCTCTCCTCCTCTTCTCTCTTCTTCCTCTCTCCTCTCCTCCTCTTCCTCCCTCCTCTTCCTCTCTCCTCTTCTCTCTCCTCCTCTTCTTCCTCTCTCCTCTTCTCTCCTCCCTCCTCTTCTTCCTCCCTCCTCTTCTTCCTCTCTCCTCTTCTCTCTCCTTCCTCCCTCCTCTTCCTCTCTCCTCTTCTCTCTCCTCCTCCTCTTCCTCTCTCCTCTTCTCTCCTCCCTCCTCTTCTTCCTCTCTCCTCTTCTCTCTCCTCCTCTTCGTCCTCTCTCCTCCTCTTCCTCTCTCCTCTCCTCCTCTTCCTCCCTCCTTCCTCTCTCCTCTCCTCTTCTTCCTCTCTCCTCTTCTCTCTACTCCTCTTCTTCCTCTCTCCTCTTCTTCCTCTCTCCTCTTCTCTCTCCTCCTCTTCTTCCTCTCTCCTCTTCTCTCTCCTCTCCTCCTCTTCTCTCTCCTTCCTCTCTCCTCTCCTCCTCTTCCTCCCTCCTCTTCCTCTCTCCTCTTCTCTCCTCCCTCCTCTTCTTCCTCTCTCCTCTTCTCTCTCCTCTCCTCCTCTTCTCTCTCCTTCCTCTCTCCTCTTCCTCCCTCCTCTTCTCTCTCCTCCTCCTCTTCCTCTCTCCTCTTCTCTCCTCCCTCCTCTTCTTCCTCTCTCCTCTTCTCTCTCCTCCTCTTCGTCCTCTCTCCTCCTCTTCCTCTCTCCTCTCCTCTTCTTCCTCTCTCCTCTCCTCCTCTTCCTCCCTCCTTCCTCTCTCCTCTCCTCCTCTTCCTCGCTCCTCTTCCTCTCTTACACAACACTGATTCTGTTCGCGGGACGTCTGATTAAATAATTAGCCGTTCCTCCCTCTCATTCCAGTTGCACAATGGTCCTGAGACTTCCTCCTCAGTTCTTCACATCTTCTGCAGAGTAACACAGTGAAACATGTAATCTACGCCTCCCCCCGGTGGTTCGGAGTGTCACGCAGCCAGCGCAGTTCAATTATTCATATCCGGATTAAATTAAACATGGATAGAGACCTCCGCTGAGCCACAGGTCCCTCCTGATGATGGCTTTATTATTCACTTCCTTCTCAGAGAATCAGGGCTTTGTCATAACCTGACCACTTTTAATGCTGAACATGATTTTAACAATGTTTTTTTCCCAGATGGATTTGGGTAAGAAGTAATATTTAGTGGATGTGATGGACTGCTAGGGTCTAGTGAGGGCGATTCACTCGGTTTCTTGAATAAACCAATAATAAACAATAAATATAGAGTTTATTTTGTGACAGATTAAAGGATAAGACTAGGACTGCTTCATTTCTGTGTTAGCACAGAATAAGAAGAAAAAATGTGACAAATTATATTTTACTGCCACATTCTTTCTACTAATAACATAAAATAAATTAATCCTAACCCTAACCTTAACCAGTTTGACAAATAAATGTAATATTTATTGTAAAAATGAGCATAAATGCTACAAGAGTTGTAGACACGCACCGGTGTTTCCATGGCAATGTCCCGCTAAACCACGCCCACCCTGGGCAACATGACTGGTTTTTAGTGTCTCCCGCCTCACTTTTAAGATTCAGTTTGTCAACTGATTACTTTTTTGGGGAAATGTTCTTGATACCGATACTAGGGCTGCACAATATATCGCAAAATGATCGTTATCGCAATATCAATTATTCCTGGTTTACTCTGTGTTAAGTTTTGATTTTGTTGCTGTTTTGACTTGTAAATACAATGAACTTACATTTTTGTGAAATGTAGTGAATTTAGCTTACTATGTTCGAAAAGTAGGCTCTATTTTCCAATATCGCAATCATATCGTTTTCAACATAGTTATCAAATATCGCATGCAGCCCTAACCGATACTAACAATTTCTTATGGGGATTTTTTTTTTTTTTTCAATCAAAATATTATTACTAATGATTTGTCGTTAGCAGGACAAACAAACTTCCTATCACATGACACGGATGGACCAGCACCAAAATGCTGCTGGGTGGGGGGGGATTGGCCACAAAACATGCATCAATACTTTATTCAAGTAATCACTGAGTATCAATCAGTACCAGTCCTGTCTTGGTGAGTTTAGCATCTGAGTGGAAATGCAGGATCAGCCATAACATTATGACCACCTGCCTAATATACACACACCAACTGCGATGCTCTGTGTATTCTGACATTTTTAGAGTCAGCATTAACTTCTGTCCGTCGGATTCACTCCCCGCCTCCTTCACCTGTCTCTGGTTCACCTCTGCTCCCTCCCTGGACCACTTTTGACAGATCCTGACCCCCTGCAGACCGGGAACGCGTCGTCTGTAGCCGTCGCAGTTTGTCCCTCGCTCAAATCCTTACCCATTTTTCCTGCTTCACATCAACTCTGAGCACTAAATGTTCACTTGCTGCCTGATAAATCCAATAAAACGATAGCTATTCCCTTGGTCACAGTTTATTCTATGAAGTCTAGGAGTGGACCTTCACAACGACTCGTCATCTCCAGAGTATATGACGTCTTATTTGGCTTCTCTTTTCAGATGTAACCTCAGTATTTTATCGCTGGGACGTCCTCTCCGCTCTGACCTCTGCGTCTGAGCCGGAGCTGAGAGGATTGTGATTCCAGGTGCACTCTCTCTGAGCTCTGTCCTTGTCTGCCGTCCGTCCTCATTCTGCTAACAGCCTCTTTATCACCCTAACCCTCATCATCATCATCATCATCGTATAGACGTCGTTTATGTGATGGATGAGCCCGGACTGTGATTAAACATTAGCTTCTATTGTGTATCCGCTCGTCCTCCTGATGCCCTCCCCCTGCCAGAAAAGGCTAACGCTAATTTATCAGCAGATGTTTTTTTGTTTTTTTTTGGTCCAGACGAGTGTATTTTTGGGAGGGCGGTGAAAAAAAAGATCCTGGAGGATAAATAGGGGGTGAATGTAAAAAATAAAAATAAAAAAATAAAAATGGCACGTTAGATGGACTTCGTCTGAGTGGTTTTATTGTAATAATGCAGTTTTCTGACCCTCAAAGTGGTGTGGTTTTATCATCACGAGGCTGTTTGTCCAGTTTAGGAGAAGCTTTATGTCGCCATCTATTGTACAATAAGCAGACATTTTAGAAACAGTGTAATGTTCATAAAATAATCTTTATGTTATTAACAGAACCTTGGCCATTTAAATCAGTTCTGCTCACAAGAATACAGTGTTTATTTATCAGTGGTCTTTAGTTTAGTCCTGGTTTAGACCCAGCTTAGTCGTAGGCTGAGTCCGAACCTCATCCCTAGCCCCTAACCCCCATCACTATATTCCCACACTGTACCGGACTATAGTGCAGGAATATCTCATTTTGTGAATAATTCGGACACTCGCACACTATTTTTCTCTCACCGGTGATCACGTGACTCTGGCATCTGTGTAAAAAAAGTGTGGCGAAACTCCGCTGATAATGTTCTTCTGTGATAAAGACCAGACTCACTTGATGTTTTAGTATTTATAGATAAATAATAGTCATACGTGTGATATTTAACATGAATTATGGCTATAATGAATAAAACAGAGTGGATTATTGCAGCTCTGTGCCTTACGTGGGGAGGCTGAGCGCTGGCTAAGCTAACGTTAGCAATTTTACACTGCAACGGTTTATTTAAGAGCTTTTTATTTCTGATTACGACCTGACAGAAGTAAAAAAAAGTGTTTCTAACTGGTTTCATTCAGATGTGTTGTGTTCAGTTTAAAGTCCTGTCGTGGTCCCGCTGTTCTCCTCCGAAACTCACAAAGCATTCTGGTCTATACTGACCTCTAGTGACCATCGCTGTCCACTACTTTTCAAAATGCATTGTGGGAAATTTTGAGTGCACTGTTTTTTATCCACTAGACATTCGGACACCACTACAAAATGGCGTGACCACTACAGAGCACTACAGAGGGATTAGGAAGGATGTTCAGACACAGCCTTAGTTTAGTTCTAGTTTTAGTCCTGGTTTAGTCCTGGTTTAGCTCTGTTTTTTTTCTTGGTTAAGTTCTGGTTTTAGACCTGGTTTGGACCTGGTATAGTCCTGGATTTGTCCTAGTTTAGGTTTATTTAATTAAATGATCATAACTCCACGTACCCCCCTGACATCTGTTTGAGTACCCCTAGGGGTCCCCATACCACTGGTTGGGAAACACTGTATTAGATGGATTTTAAAGATCCCAGATTTTTTTTTTTTTCAGTCTTTCTGAAATAGTTTTGGACTCTTTTGCATTAGAATTTCAGGTTTTATAACTTAAATTAATGTAAATGTGGAAAATGTCTTCTTTAAAAATACAATGTTGATGCAATTTTTAGCCATTAGTTTGTGATTTTTTTTATTTATTTTTTTTATCTATAAGGAAAAAACATGACAGACTTTTGAATATAGTAAAGTCTCATTGTTGGTGGGATTATCTGATTTTTGTCTCTGGTCTACTGTATTTAAAAATATCGCCACAGGCCAGTGTTTGACAAAATATACTGTTTATTATACCCATCTACTGTATACTTTATACTACTATACCCACTACAAACACTAAAAACAAATCCTAGACACTAATATTGAAAGTAATGCTCTGAAACCACACACTTAGTTTAACTTTTGCTGCAAAATTCATTTGTAATTATCGGTAATTCGAGTGATTTATTCATATGGACAGATGATGAGCTCACCGTTAAATATGTAATTAGTCTTAATTTAGTCAAACCCTGTTCATCTCTTTCGATTTGACACGCACATGCTCGGTTCACACAGTCAGGAGAATATTTACAGCCCCATTAAATCCATCCCTACTGTATCTGGAGCTTCTAAAAAGCTTCCCTTTGGAAAGTATGCTTATAAATCTTTGTTTTCTGATGTGAAAACTCTTACATGTGGACAAAAAGCTTAGAAAAAATTATGTTTAAAAGTAGGGCTGCGCAATATATCGTAAAATTATCGTTATCACAATATCAGCAAACGCAATATCCGTATCGCAATAATCTAAATATATCGCATCTTCCATCTGACAGAGATTTACACTGAAGAATCATTTTCCACCAGAGCCTTAAAAGAACATGTGTTGTGACTAAATAAAAATGTTTAAAGGCCTGGATACACCAAGGCGACTCCCAGACTGCCACCGATAAGACGGAGCGACAGTTCGTCTCTTCTCGTCTCCTCTCGTCCCCTCCCGTTTCCTCAGGTCGCATGACCTTTTCCCCTCTTCATTCACAGAAGCGACAGCCGACCTAAAGACCGTGTCTTGCGCATGTGCATGATGTAATTACCCCCCCAAAGCGGCAGATGGCGTTAGTCAGTGAACAAAGATAAACGGAAGTGACACAATGTTTGTGGAGTACATCTGCATGTAGCGCGCCTTGGTCTTCCACTGTTCTCAGCTTGTTTGAACATTTGAGAAGCGTGATCATGGTCGGTTTGGACGTTGTTTTGTGTGGATTAGGTGCTGCTGCTCTGTTACTTGAAGAAGATAACTTTCCGCACGGAATTGCGAGGAATGCAAAAATGGTGACGGTACGCTGCCACAGCGGTTTTCATCTCTCGTCACTTCGTCACTTCCGCTAAAATTCCCGTGAGCTGATTGGCGCGGCAGCTGTAGTGCTAGGCCTATCAGAGCGCTTCATGCCAAAGACCAAAGACGCCGATTCAACAACAACAAGGCCAATTGGCAGGAAACTGGTCAGACGGCCTCCGTCCTGGAGCAATGGGGGGCGACGGCGCATACAGATCAAAAGGACGGAAATGAGCGACGTGGAAGAACCGTAAAGACGGCTTCAGATGGGCGATCGTCGCCTTGGTGTATACCCCCCTTAAAAACTCCAGTTTTAGTGGTAATTTAATTAATTTAGTCACAGCTTAGCCTTGTTTTATTCCTGGTTTAGTCTGCGTTAAGTTTTGATTTTGTCGCTGTTTTGACTTGTAAATACAGGAACTTACATTTTTGTGAAATGTAGTGAATTTAACTTACTATGTTCGAAAAGTAGGCTTCTATTTTCAAATATCGCAATAATATCGTTATCGCAATTTTCAACATAGTTATTGAATATCGCATGTTTTCTCCATATCAGTGCAGCCCTATTTAAAAGACATCCAGGGTCCATGCAGCCAGATACTTAATAATTCTTTTAAAATTACAAATATTCTCCTTTTCTTACTTTGTTCTACTTTTAATGCAAGTTGCTCAAAATGAAGCAGCGTAACTGAAACTGACACAAAAAAACTGTAATCCCAAGTACGTGTCACTTTAAGTTTCTTTTATTTTGCTTCAGATCTGTGTGTATTTCTATCACCCGCTTGCTGATCCTGCCTCTGTAAGCATGTAATCAATAATTAACAACAACATATTTTTACCCTGCTCCATTATTCATTAAAATACTGACCATTTGCACATTCACCTGTTTCCATTACAGCACAATTTGTGAATGAAAGTCCTATTTTAAAGCGTTTTCTCCATTCGTACACAGGCCTAAGTGCGTCACACGGTTTTGAGATTCTCCACACTCCGCTGTCTTTCGGAGTCTTTTGTGATCAGAACCGGCTCCATGCAGACTGTTCCTCTTTGTTCCAGGTTTTTCCATACAATGTGACTGTGCCTGTGGTTTTGTGTGGCGGACGAACGCAGAAACATCCAGCGTTTTAAGGCATTTTCTCCAGTAAAGTCGTGCTTACATAATAATATAAAGTCATGTTAAGCTAAATTAAGCATCAGCTGTTGTGAAATGAAGTGAGGTCAGAAACTAGAGGTCTTTAAACTAAATGCACTTGACTTTTTGAAACTGAAAATCTAATAAACCCACAGGAGTTTATGGCTTTCTATTGAGCTACTGCAGTAATGTCTTATATAACACTTTTTTGGACACTCAGAGACGCTTTACTACTTACTTTTGCTGTTATTCATTCACTCCTCACGCTCATTTTTTTTATTACTGACGCAGCCCTCCATTTATCTGGGCTTGGGACCTGCACAAAGTGAACAGTAACTCGTGAGCCCTTTGTGGCTGGATTTGAGATGACACTTCCTTAAATGTGCTAAAGCCTGACTGTCCGACTGTCTTTAGTTCTGCCCACAGCGCAGTAAAAATCCTCATTATTATTATTTTTTTCCTCATTACTATTATTATTATTGTTATTGTTGTTTTTTTCTTCTCTTTCCTCCTTTTTGTTGTTTGTTTGCAATTATTATTATTATTATTATTATTATTATTATTATTATTATTTTAAATGTTATTAAGTATTATTATTATTATTATTATCATTATTATCATCATTATTATTGGCGTCAATATTTCTAACTCTTCATGGAATTTATTTACCCACATAGAAGATAAGGAAATTATTATTATTTTTATTACTGTTATAATTTATTTATTTGTTATTTTAATTATGTTTTATTTATTTATTTTTATTATTATTATAATTTATTTATTTGTTATTTTTATATTTTATTTATTTATTTTTATTATTATTATAATTTATTTATTTGTTATTTTTATTATATTTTATTTATTTTTATTTATTTTTTTGTATTTTTTTACATCAATACATATTCATATCCGCATATATATTCATATTCATATTATATACATCTGTTATATGTTGTTTGTTCCTTGTAAGTCATAAAATTGTTTTGTTTTTCTCATGTCTTATGTATTACATGTAGATATGTCTGCACCTGTAAATAAAAAAATAAAAAATCCTCATTACTCTGGGACAGATGAGCTCGCTGGTTGGCTGTCAGTGTCCGCTCCGAGTGTCCTTCCAGAGCAGAGACAGTTTTCCCAGCGGTCGGTGTGAAGTCCACGTGAACCGCTCATTATTATGCAGCTGAATGTAGGTTAGCACCTATAGATTATAATCTAGGTTAGGTGTTGTTGCACCGCACGGGGACACGGCTCTGAACAATGAGGGGCAGGACAAAAGGACAGAATTTAGTTTGGAGGTGACTTTGACTAAATGGGACACTGTTAAAGGACAGGAAGTACTGATGATGCTATGTGAACAAAAATACTGACCACTCTGAAATATTACAAAGCACATAAATATTAATCATGAGAGTGAGTAAGAAAGGCCTGGTTGTGCAAACACATTTTTCTAACTGTGGGCTTAAAGCAAAACTTTTTACTTAGTATACAACAAATTATAGAGCTGCACAATATATCGCAAAATTATCATTATCGCAATATCAGCAAACGCAATATCTGTATTGCAATAATCTAAATATATCGCAACAACGCTGTGGTCTTCCATCTGACAGAGATTTACACTGAAGAATCATTTTCCACCAGAGCCTTAAAAGAACATGTGTTGTGACTAAATAAAAATGTTTAAAAAGTCCAGTTTTAGTGGTAATTTAATTAATTTAGTCACAGCTTAGCCTTGTTTTATTCCTGGTTTAGTCTGTGTTAAGTTTTGATTTTGTCGCTGTTTTGACTTGTAAATACAGGAACTTACATTTTTGGGAAATGTAGTGAATTTAACTTACTATGTTCGAAAAGTAGGCTCTATTTTCAAATATTGCAGTAATATCGTTATCGCAATTTTCAACATAGTTATTGCATATCACATGTTTTCTCCATATCGGGCAGCCCTAATAAAAAAATAAGTAAAAGATGTGTGTTTTTTGCATCCCAGAGGGCTCAGCAGGTTAGGGAGAGTGAGTGGCCACAAATGTTAGCCTCTTTTTGTGACATAACTATAACGTTGATGCATCTTGTTGCTGCATTTTGACTTTTTAATGGATGGCAGTTCGACAAAAGACTGTGCCATTTTATTGAATAGCTAATGCTGCTGCGCTAGCTCTGAGAAATCTAAATAATGGTCAGTAATTGTTATCACTCTGAGGACAATAAAGGCACTACTCATCACCATTAGCTCTGAGCGCTGCGGGTTTGAATCAACTTAATCTTAATCTGATGTATGCAAATTAGCCATGTGCTTCCATTTAACACAACACTTTGGAATCAGTACTAATAAGTGAAAGGACTGATATCAGACAAAATACTTAGACATGCTAACTTGCAAATAGGCATGGGACGATAATATAATTTTTTGTCACGATTATCTTGGATACAATAATTGCGATTAACGATATTATCCTGATAATTATGATATTAAAATGTAGCTAAAACACACTGGAATTACTTTTTGGAATTACGCCGTTTTGACTTGTAAATACAGGAACTTACATTTTTGTGAAATGTAGTGAATTTAACTTACTATGTTTGAAAAGTAGGCTCTATTTTCAAATATCACAATAATATCGTTATTGCAATTTTCAACATAGTTATTGAATATCACGTTTTCTCCATATCCTGCAGCCCTAATAAAAAATTAAGTAAAAGATGTGTGCTTTTAGCATCCCAGAGGGCTCAGCAGGTTAGGGAGAGTGAGTTTCCACAAATGTTAGCCTCTTTTTGTGACATAACTATAACGTTGATGCATCTTGTTGCTGCATTTTGACTTTTTAATGGATGGCAGTTCGACAAAAGACTGTGCCATTTTATTGAATAGATAATGCTGCTGCGCTAGCTCTGAGAAATCTAAATAATGGTCAGTAATTGTTATCACTCTGAGGACGATAAAGGCACTACTCATCACCATTAGCTCTGAGCGCTAGCATAGTTATTGAATATCGCATGTTTTCTCCATATCGTGCAGCCCTAACAAATTAAAATAGAAATCATCTGTGAGAAAAACAAAGACATGAAGATGTTTGAGGCTTTATTATTAATGATTTACTGTGTTGGCACACTTCAAAAGTGGCGCTATTGCAACGCAGATAAATGTTTTCAATGCAAGCAGTGTTGTTTACTGAGGAGGAGATAATCACTGGGTCACATCCGTCTATAGCTAAACTCAGAGCAACAACTTTAAAGCACAACTTTTTTTACTTTAAATAAACAGTTTGGGAGTCCATGTTATGTTTAAATGAGTTGTTGTTGTGTGATTAAAGCGCCCCCTGGTGTCTCTGGGTGAAAACGACGCTTGTGAGTGTGAGCATCGCTGTCCTGGTGTCACAGAAGTCTCGAGTCTTGTAAGAAAGCGACACAAGAAGAAGCTAGTTATGGCTATATTTCTTAATTTTTGTCAGGGCAGATGGAAGAAAAACACTTTGTACGGATATGCAAAGGAGAAAATGAAAGTAAAGTGGTTATATAGAGGGGTTAAACAGGACTCGTGAGTATTTATGATAATGCTTTACTCTGAAATGAAGGGGGAGCTCCAGGAAATCATGTCTAAAAGAAACAAGCAAAGTTACTGAGTTCCGCTTTAAGCTCTGCTCCAAACTTTAATTTGATAGATATATATGTGTTTTTTATGGTGGTAAATAGATCATTTTTAGATTTGTATTATTAAATTAAAAGCAGGAAGAGCTATTGTTATGTGTGGGGCATTAGAGGTAACAGACTTTACCAGACAGCTCTTGTGAACTCATATAATGCTGCTTTAAGACTGGAATTAAAACCTTTATCGTCCATTTCAGTGGATTTCTTTGAGAACAATATTGTTGTTATCCTACTACTGTCACTATTGCAGCTTCTACTACTACTACTACCTACTCTTCTACTACTACTGCTACTAATACTACTACTATCATTACTAGGACGCACTTACAGCAGTTTCCTGAGATATTTTCCTACAGCTCCTATCTGGTTCTTGGTTAGTTGGATCTTGACTAAACCATCCTTTGTAGTAAAGTGTTACCAAGTGTTGTAGCGTCCAAGGCCGGTCTTGGTCTTGAGCCAACTCTTGGGACAATTTTTTATCGTCTTGGTCTCGTCTTGGTCTCTGCTGCAGTTTTACTCAGTCTTAGTCTTGGTCTCAAATCCAGTTGTCCCAGTTGTCTTGTCCCAAACCTCGGATGTGAAAAGAAGAAAATACTATACTTCATAATTTTAAAGTAATTTGTTTGTCGGTTTGTGGAGTCTTTTGCTTTGCCTTGGTCTTGGTCTTGACTCGACCTCGAACCTCAAAAGTCTCAGCCTTCACTCTGGTCTTGGACTGCTCTTGGTCTCGATGAGCTTCTTCTCTAAAACCTTGTCTTGAAATCCCAGTCGATGATTACGGTTACCTTTGTGCAGAAGCTGATCGCTGGGAGAGTCTCCATCGATCTTTGGTCCAAATGTTTGTGTGTGTGGAGACTTTACTTCACGCTGAGCCTCGAGACGTCAATAAATCCATACGAGAGAAGCCGTTTGACGGATCAGGGCTGTAACTGTGACGTCCGCAGAACAAACAAACCTCTGTTTACACTGAGGAAGAGCGGTACTTACATCGAACATGATAATCACACGTCAGAAAAGGTCTTCTTAATGAAAAAGTACGTGCGTATGGAAGCTACTGGATAGACAGGGAACTAATTAGAGATACTAAGCCATGCACACAGCCATTTAATTTTATATCCATGTGTTCAAGACTAATAAGACCAACTGTTCATAAAGCTGCCGTCTGCATGAGGAGAAACAACAAACAGCATTAAGGAAAAAGGAGAAACCGCTGAAGACAGACAGAGGGACGTAAATGATCCAGATGTTGAGCCAGGAGCTTGGTCAGGAGCACCTAGGTTAAGGTTAAAGTAGAAGTTCAACCTCCTCAAAAGACATTATGATGAAAGATAACCAGAATACACTAAGAAAAAATAACTAATTAAACAACAAAAGGTTCAAATGAAAGATGAGTCTCTTTAATTCAGGATCCCGGGGCAGAATTAGGACTCAGGATTCAGAACTTTGTGGAGCATCCCTTCACTTTTATCACTTCTGACAGACATTTTGGGCCACTGCTAACAAACTTCTGGCTCCTCTCGACCGGAGTCCTGGCCCATTCTTCTCCTGCAGAAGCCTCTGCAGCTCAGTGATGGCCTCCGTGCTGCAGATGCTTTCTTTAAATCCAACCAAGAGTTTTAATGGTATTTAAATCTGGAGACTGAGAAGGCCGCTCCGGGACGTCCCAGGAGCTTCTTGATAAATCTTTAATTGATAAATCCCTAAAATCTTGATTGCCACTGTAAGTCAAGAGTTTATCTTGACAGATGAGAGTCCATGAACCTGACTTTAAAATTCCCTTCACTGATTATTTCTACACAGATCTCAGTTTGTGTCTGATGTCTCTCTCAAAGCAGCTCTCGTACTATTCTACCCTGTCTCCTCCTCCTCTCCTCCTCCTCTCCTCCTCCTCTCCTCTTCCTCTCCTCTTCCTCTCCTCTTCCTCTCCTCCTCCTCTCCTCTTCCTCTCCTCCTCCTCTCCTCTGTCTCTCCTCCTCTTGTGTGTGATTATCCTTTTGTCCGAGTGAACAAAGCAAACACAGTCAACCTGAGTTTAACCTGAACAATCCAGGGACAGACCAAGGCAGAAGCTGTTCATTACAGCATTGCTCCACACTGAGGAGGAACTTGTACTTCAGAGACTGTACACAAGTAAAAGTACTGTTACTGCAGAATAAATATACTAACTACTACAAGAAGCTACTATAGCTACTATTACTACAACTACTGCTACTTCCTACTACTTCCTACTACTGCCTGTTAAGTCTCTATATCTTTACAATCAGGCACCTGTACAACTATTTTGTTATATACTGTATATCTTCTTCCTTCCTCCTTCTTCCCTCTTCTTCATCATCATCATCTTATACTTTTTCTTATTATTCCTCCTCATCTTCTTTTTCCTTTTCTTCTTTTTTCTTCGTCTTCTTTTTCTTAGTATTTTTCTTCACCATTCTTTGTCTTCCTCTTATTCTTTTTTTCTTCTTCTACTACTTCTACCTCTTCTTCTACAACTATTTTCTTAGACAATCTAGTAAAAAAAAAAAGTAAAAAATGTACTCAATTTATTACCATACGTAGTACTACAGTTTCTATGACTACTGCTAACACTGGCAGCAGGTACAGAGCTGGTAGTTGTATTTGTAGAGCTGTAAATGTCTTGTCTGGCTCTCCTCTGGATTCCCTCTGCTCCACACCTAACAGTGTTTTCAGAGCTCATTAATGCAGAGATGAGGCAGAGCTAAATATTCAGAGTTAGTCCTTCTCCACAGATAAAGACTGAGCGTGTCTTATCTGCTCCTCATTCACTCTCCGTCTCCAGAGCTCACAGCGGCTGATTATAAACCAGCTCCAATCAGATCTTACGCAATAAACTGAAACAAAGATTTTGGCTCTGGGCGTTTAGAATTTGTCATGTAAAATATAAAATATTATTGTTTTTGCAGGGATTATTGCATTTTACCATAGCAGTGATGTTTAAGCAGTGACTTTGTACCTCAAACATCATCACAACAAACTGTATACCTACTGAGCTAACTCATATACATATAAGTACATTTTTACAAGATGTTCATTCTGAGTATGTTTTCTAGTAGGGGTGTAACGATACATTTTTGCAACGATACGTATCGATTAGAATTGTTTTGATATGATTCAAGAACGATATTGGCTAATTTGGAACAATACGATTCGATACGATTCAACACCTTCATATCAATAATCGATACAGCAACTTTTTGCTAAAAATCATAAAAGTTTACACTCAAATGTTGCATCGTGGCTGGGGTTGATTATATCCAGCAGACAGAGGGTGAAGAAAAGTTGAATATAGCCTTTTATTTCATTAAAAACATAAAAATGACATATCTGGTTTTATTTTAACTTACAAATTTCTAATTTCCATATTTTCTATATTATCGATATTCGATATTCCATATATATCGATACACACTTCCTAGAAAACGATACGATTCAATACAAGGTCATGTGTATCGATGTAGTTGTATCGTAGGAAAAAAAACGATACATTGATATATTGTATACTGTATCATTACACCCCTATTTTCTAGGATAGTAATTGTAATAGTTGTAGTAGTACGAGGAAAAAGAGTTGTAGTAGTAGTAATGATAGTAGCAGTAGTAGTAGTAGTAGTAGGTGGTATTGTAGTCAAGACTGAGACTAAACCCTTGGAGCTATCCTGAATTTTTTTTTTTTTTCAATATATTTAGAGTATTTATTGATAATATTGAGTGAACTGCTGAGAAGCCATGCAAGTTTTATTGTACCTAAGTGTATAATGGCAAAGTATTCGTTCATAAAGGGAAAAAGTAAAAAAAACAGTTTAAAAAAAAAAGGTTCAAATACAGAAATGATTATTTTAATGATCTAATGCAGGGGTGTCCAAACATTTTTCAAAGAGTTCATTTTTTAATAGTCATGATATAGCCTATAGTTAAAAAAAATATAGTCGCTCATAAATTCAGACTGAAGTTGATTTCAGACTAACCAATGAAAAGTTCAGAACTGGCTTGAGGTGGTAGAGATAAACAAATATATAGAAATTCTGCTTAATGGTGCTAAAGGGCCATAAACAATACATTTTATGATGAAAGCTGAGGGCCATATAAAATCTCACTCTGTGCCACAAATGGTCCCCGGGCCGCACTTTGGGAATGTCTGATCTCATGCAACAGACTCCACAAACAAACAGAGAACAGATAATGTTCCTGGGTCTTCTAATGCTGAAAACGAATTACTCCAAAATTATGAAGAATAGCTTTTTGTTTGGTAAATAAAATCACAGCGACTGAGACAAGACCGAGTAAAGCTGCAGCCGAAACCGAGAAAAAAGGATCCCAAGACTGGTCTCGGGCGCTACAACACTAAGCAGTAGCAGTAGTAATAATGGTAGTACCAGAAAGTACCTTTTTCTAACATATACTTAACATTCAAAACTTTTTACTAATTTTATTCAGTAATGTACCTCTATTGAGTTCTATTATTTTGAAGTAACAGTACACAGAGATACTACATTATACATTAGGGAGAAAACATGCGATATTCGATAACTATGTTGAAAATTGCGATAACGATATTATTGCGATATTTGAAAATAGAGCCTACTTTTCGAACATAGTAAGTTAAATTCACTACATTTCGTAAAAATGTAAGTTCCTGTATTTACAAGTCAAAACAGCGACAAAATCAAAACTTAACACAGACTAAACCAGGAATAAAACAAGGACTAAGCTGTGACTAAATTAATTAAATTACCACTAAAACTGGACTTTTTAAACATTTTTATTTAGTCACAACACATGTTCTTTTAAGGCTCTGGTGGAAAATGATTCTTCAGTGTAAATCTCTGTCAGGATGGAAGACCACAGCGTTATTGTGATATATTTAGATTCTTGCGATACAGATATTGCGTTTGCTGATATTGCGATAACGATAATTTTGCGATATATTGTGCAGCCCTAATATACAAACATAACCACACATTTAAATGGAAACTAGAGGTAGGGCCATGTTTTAGACGAGAAAACTCTAAACCCCTCTGCGTCCTGGGGCCCAAGACATGAGGGGGCCCCACTGAGAGTCCTGTGTTGGTGAGTTATGTTCAGTCTGGGCAGTACACAGCACCATGACTCATTTAATAACAAACTTTTCTTATGATAAAATAATAAAAATGTATGATCTGCATATTTCCTTCACAGTTTTTACTTAATGCTGACAAAGTTTAGTGGAATAAGAATAAATATCTCATTTTTTGTAGCACTGAAATGAAACTTTTAGTCGACTTTAGGAGAGTATGGTGCACTTTTTGTCATTTCCCCCTTACATCTCTGGTCCTGCCTCAAGCCCCTAGTGGCTGACATAGATTACAGACCCCTTCCATCAATAAGCAGAAGAAATTAATTTGCGTCAATAAAAAACAACACACTGGTTTAGTCAGTGTATCCTAAATTTCAGTGTACATTTATAGAAACTTTGCTAAAACGAGGCTTTCTGTTGCATTTTTCAGCGGTCTCTGTGCCCCTGACGTGATGCAGTGGGAGTATTTCTGACGAACTGCAGTAACATTTTGTCCAAATGGAGTCTGTGAGGCAGAAGTACTTCAGAAACGCCGTTATGTAATCGTGTGTTTCTCTAAACTGCTCCGAGGGCAGAGAGGAGACGCTCGGCGAGGAGAGGGTTTGGACGGAGCATGACTCAGGACTAAATCAGGACAGATTCTGTGCTTTTGTACGGGGCTTTCAATACAAACAATATATTTGGAAAAGCGTAAAGCATTACACTTTATCTTCTTATCAGCTTTTCTTGCCATTTATCCGATTTGGGACTGGCACAAAGAGTACATTGGCTGTGACTGGATTCTTTAAAGGGGCTTATATTGTGTTTGTGTTCTCATTTTTAAACCAATCTTGGTCACATCCGCACGTTTTTTAGCCTTTAAAAAAAATCATTTTGCGACTAAAAGAGAACATTTTTAACAAGTACTCTACTGGATGCCACAAAGAAACAGGTGAAGAGACCAGCAGAGGGCAGCGTTGTGCTCTTTGGAACAGAAACAGAGAAAGAAAAAGCTCTTTACTTCCTTAAGCTTTTTGTAAGATGCCATTTTTTCTAAGAAAAATGAAACAGGCGTGAATGAAACAAAACACAACTCCAGCCACTATGAGTCACAAACCACTGTACTCCATGTGCCAGTTGTATCAGGTAAGGGCATCCGGCATAAAACCTATGTCAAGTTTATTATGCAAATCACTGCAGAGTAGGCGGCAGATGATTGGCGGTGGCGATTTTAGGATAAGGTGAAAGAAAAGAAGATGGATGATGAACACTGCCAGTTTTTGGGCCGATATTGCAGAGCTGGTTTTTGTAATTTTTTCCCAAATTTCATAATAAAATACTATTGCTGCCTATAAGAGTCACTGCGGTCGCTACAGTGCATTACTCCGAGTCAGTAAAGTATAATAGGAAAGTAATATCCGTACCAATGATTATTAAGTGTCTGCTGTAGCCTCGTTTACTGTAAGGCTCCAGGACAACATTTTAACCACAGTCAGTGGAATTAAAGTGACAGTACATCACCTTCCGTCTTGTGGGCTGAAGCTAATGCTGCAGACTTATCTCAGTGTTCAAACAAAGTCTCTGAATCCAGTTGGGGTGGGAATCTTTGGGCATCTGTCGAGTCGAGTCGAGTCGATTTCGATTCAGAAGCTCACGATTCAAAAGCGATGCATCAGACACCTTTCTGTTTCATGTCAGCAGTTAATTCATTAACAATAATTCATTTTAATTGTATATTTCATACCTGAAACCTAATTTTAAACACTGTATACTCCAAAAAACAAAACTAGTGAACTAATAATTTATATGTTGCTGTAGCAAATTCTGTTAGCATTAGCCAGAGCTGACTCTTTGCCCAGCACCATAAGATTTGTATTGGACACAGCCTACTTTAATAATTTATAGTCTTTAGAAAATTCTGATTATTAGCTTTTCTGAATCGATTCAGAATCTTTTTGAATAAAGTTCAAGCTTCAGCCGATGGCCAGTTGTCTGAAAAATGCAGTGCTGACAATAATCTCACAGCACTTTCTTTTTGTTGCTTTTCTTGAAAAAAGGAATCATGTTTCTAAAGCTCATACACCGTCACCGGACTCGTTCTGATCATTTTAGCCTTAAACTAAGAAGCAGTCAGCTCAGAAATCTATCTGTTCAGCTTCATGAGGCTAATAACTGTGCTATTTAGCCATTTTATGCTCTGTCCAGTCCCCACTGTTGCCAGCAGGGGGCGACAGACACCTAATCCAAGCATTTTCTGCAAAGTCAAAGTGTCAGCTCCCCAGTAGAAGACATTTTTCATGCATTTACATCATTTTAAGTCATAAAACCTGAAATACTAATGCAAAGGAGTCCAACACTATTTCAAAAAGCCTGACAAAAGCAGAATATAGGACTTTTAAACTCATTTTGACCACAGCAATACTGTATAATGATGTGAGATTATGTAAAAACAAGCTTTACCTCTATATTTTTGGCACACACTGAGTCCACACTGGTGCTGTCCTGCCAAAAAAGAGAAGAATAGGATTATCATCAGCACACTCTGGGACTAATACTGGCTCCTGTTGGGTTTTGAAAAAGCAATTTACAGTGAACCGACCCAATCATCTCGAGCTGTTTGTTTTTTAATTTGACCCCCGTGACCTTTCCTGTAGACAGATGAAGTCGTTCCCGGAGCGGTTTTCTTGTCTTTTCAAATGAACGCTGCTGCGAGTTCCACGTGTCACATGCGATAACGTCAGAGCGGACGCCTTACATAAGTCTGGAGAGGCCCACGTCAATCAAACTCCAGAACCGCAAAAAAAAAAAAAAGAATCACTGCGTTTTCTTCTGTAATAATGAAGATGGAGACAGCACAGCGGCAGCAGCAGCGAGAGGACATGCAAATGAAGGAAATACATTAGCATTTTTGTCGTCAGCTGCTCTGATGTCGACTAGCGATTTAGACAAAGAGGTTGGTTCATGTTCCCACTGTTTCTAAAACGTCCTGCTGTTCCAGAGGTGACCAAGATTGGTTTAAAAATGTGAATAAAAAGCAGAATACATCCCTTTTAAGATAATGTATGTGCATGGAAAACATCTTCTGTCACTTTGCGGAAAACGCTTAAATTAGGCAGCTCTGTGCTCTTTGCAAACACCAAAGTTTATATCAGCCTTCCTCTGACGTAAGCCCTCTACAGACTCTACTGCTTCCTGAGCTTCTTTCTTTTAAGCTGGGGACACACTACATGATTTCTTGCCTGATTTTATAACGATTCACAGTTGTGCTGAGTCTGTAGCAGTCAACACTAGCTGCAGGGAATCGTAATCACCAGTCGGCCCTGAAATCTGTTAGTGTGTGATGTTCAAAGACTCAAATCAGCGCAAAAACCCGGCCTGACGTCAGTACGCAAGCAACACTCCTGTAGTGTGGGCTGTTTACATCCAACTGGGAATTCATGGAGTCCAGCGGCCGATGAAAAACAGTTGATGGGACACAGGAAATAGCGTCAGAGAACGAAGCAACAGGAAGTAGCAGGAAAATATAAGCAGAAATTTGAAGAAGAAAACATAAACAACCATCGCAAACACCGAAGAAAGTTGAGAGCTACCCAAGCGAAAACTGGATAGCATAGGACGTTTTTTCTTTTTCCTTTTTTCCAAACAGATAGCTGCGCACACAACGGCAACAGCGACCCAGGTAGCGTCCATGTTTGTTTACCATTTAGTTCTGAGTTTGCTGCGTTTGGTTGGCGTCAGTTGCAGGCCTCAGCAGATCTTGTAGTGTGTGAGGCGCAGTCTTTCAGTCGTCAGAACTAAATCTGCTGAAACCAGTCGTTAGTGTGAGCTCCTGGTCTTTTCAGAATCTGTAACCACTGAGAAAATCAGTGCAGTGTGTCCCCAGCTTTAGTTCACAAGTGAATGAAGTTGTGAGGATTTGAGTTCAGACCTGAGCAGAGAAGTGTTTGTACTGAACGGTGTGGGATAGACAGCGCCTCATATAATGGCTAATTAGCACGGCTATTAGCAACATGAAGCTAACAGATAGATAAATGAGCTGACTGCTTTGTAGTGGCCGAGGTTAAAAGCACTGTAATTTGCTTTAGAAATGCACAGGAGCAGTTCCCGGAGAAGGCAAGGTTTCATGTGTTTATGTAAAGCTGTGAAGGCGAGCGTTTTCAGCTCTTGAGAAAGAGACGGCTTCAGCATCCCCCAAACATGTGTGAATGAGACCAAATACTACTCCAGGTCTGTTTTTGAGCAGGAAACAACATTAAAACATGGTTAAAAACTCAGAAAAGTTGATTTAGCAGAATAGGGGACCTTAAAGATAACATTAGAGCGTTAGCGTTGCTGTTGTTTTCATATTTGAGCAATGTGAAGATGTCTCACTCTCAGATGGAGCCAGTGGTAGACGTAAGACTGGCTGATGCTAGTTTCAGAAGAAATATTCACAAAGAAAACTCACAATTGTTGAATCTGATGGTTTATGTCAGTGTTAGTATGTCAGTATCTTACTTAGGGCTAAAACTAACAGTTATTTTGATACTCTATTAATGATTATTTTTACAATTAATCTGTTAATAATGAGAGTGAAGTCTGAGTAAATCTGTTATGACCTGGTGCTGTAAGAACTACAAGTGGTTAAAAAATTGAGGTTTTGGAGTTCCTGTTAAAAATTAGTAAAAAATACTACAAAAAAATCACTTAAAATCTCTTAATTTTTTACAAAATTTGAACCAGACAAAGGTTCGAGTGTGTCATCTGAAGCCCTTTAGATACAGCCTATACACTCACAATGTTTTTTTATTCTGTCAACATGTTTTAAAATCTATGAATATCCCAGATGGCAATTAATCAATTACTGAATTAGTTGACGATTATTTCAATAACTGATTATAATCTGATTAGTGGCTACAGCCCTAACCCTACAACACCAAAAAAACCTGCAGATTAACAATATCATTTTTGACTTTCCCCATCTCAGTTAAACACTAGAGGCCTACAGAAGGTTGTGACATCAAAACATACTATTATTGCAGTAAAAACGTGTCGACTTGTGAGACATAGCTTACAGTACCATCATACTTTATCTGTATCAGGTTACAAACATTTCATTTTTCCATTTCCACAAACCTGCGCTGGACTGAAGGCCTTCACTTCCTCCTGTCTGCTTTTATCAGGACTTTGGTCTGGTCCAGAAGATAAGACTCTCAAGCAAAGAAATCTCAGTCACTTCAGACCGGTTCTAGTCCCTGCTCTCTCCCTGCCGCACCCTACTTCAGTTCAGAGCAACTGGATTGGAAAAGTACTTGTATAAACCAGTCCAGAGATCTTAATAAACTTATTTTTTATATCACTACTGACACTGCACAGTTTCATCTGCAGGCCTGACTCGTATTAACCTCTCCTGAAAGCACGGGAGTGGATCTAACGTGGCATTTCCCCAGACTCTGTCCACATGTATGTTCTTTTTTATGAAACTGTGCCATGTTCTGCGATCTCTGACCTCTCTGTGAAGCTTCACGTGTCACTTCTTGGTTCATTTCCTGAGGGACAGCTGCTCTGAGAGTCTCTTCTCACCTCGAGTCCATCGGACACAGAATGCGACCTGAGAAAACGTGGGAGCGCCGGGCCACACGTGCAGGACATACAGACGGTATATGAGCTGCTATAGGATGGACCGTATACTGAGTTCATGCCGTCTTCTAAAGTTTATTACTTTGGTAAGTTTCTTTTAGTCAGACAGGAGTGTTTGTTTACCTGCTTTACTAGTTTGGGCAGATCATTTGGATCACATAAAAAGGAAACATCCAACATCCAGCAGACAAACAAGAGCAATAAAAGAACAAGCAGAACAAGAAATCAGCCGTATCCGACCACTGTGGGAGGGAAAATCACATCATGGACTGGAATAATGCCGGAGTCGTCCGTGCTGAAAGTAAAAGTATCACCGTTGGATCAGGGAGGCCACTGAGATTAGGAAACATGCACCAAGGACCATGAACCGGGACGAGGGAGCCTACACCTTACCCCACTCCTGGGAGAAGGTGTTAGACAAACTACTAAACTACAAAAGCAGTCTACAAGCAACATCACAAAAGAGGAAGAAGAAGGCACAAAACAAAAACACGCGCGCAATTGTAATGTTACCATACGTCCAGAGGGTTACAGAATGCATACAAAGGGCCAACACACCGATAAAACCACACACAAAACTCAGACAGCTATGAGCAAAACCCAAGGACAGACTAAAAACAAGAACACAAATGTGAACCAACCACTGCAGGAGGGAAAATCACATTATGGACTGGAATAGCTCTAGGGTCATCTGAAAGTAATGCGGTCCTGGAGAAGGTGTCAGACAGTAGGGGGCGCAAGCTTTCCTTTCTAGCAAAAATTATTCAATTCAATTTCAATTCAGTTTTATTTGTATAGTGTCACAACAAAAGTCGCCTCAAAGGGTTTCACAAACAGCTGATCAAACATAAACACACATTCAGACTTAACACACAATCAACACAAACAATAGCTACACTAAACTAAACAGACCCAGGACACTCCTGTCCTTAGACCCTCCTTCTCGGTAAGGAAAAACTCCTAAAAAAAAATCCAATAATAATAATAATTAGTTTTATATAACGCTTTTCTAGACATTCAGGAGTGAATGAATAATGCAACAAACTGTAAAGCGACTCTCAGTCACACTCAGTGTTGGTGAGCTGCTTCAAAAAGGAAGATTTCTTTGTTTTTGGCGTGGGATAAGCTCGTCTGTTGTACTGAGAGACTACATTTAAACATGACTGATGCATTTGCTCCAACCACAGTGTATTTTCTGTGTCTTTGTGCCTAATTGAAGCATCTACCCCTGAACTATAAGTGACTCACTAAGGTCTGAGCACTGTATCTTTGCCCTTGTCAGGTAGAGCCATTGTCTGTTTAGTCTTAGGTTTAGTCCTGGATGGATCCTGGTTATGTTCCTTTTCAGAGCCACGTTACACTGCTTTAGTTTTAGTTTATTCCTAATGTTTCCTTGATCTAAAGCCCTCCTCTCTTCATTATTTCCATATCACACAGGCGTTGTGTAAAGCCCAGATGAATATTTAAGTGTGTACAGTAAACGTATGTAAACCAAATTTGGGTTGCGCCTCTGCCCTCGGAGCGTTACGTAAATAATCCTTGATCTGAATATTCATGTTGATGTCTCTGATTGTGTTTCCATGGAGTCGCGGGGCGTTCAGGTGCAGCGCGGGGATGTGCCTGTCACGTGCGCACTCTCACAGCGTCACAGAGGGAGACACGTGCACGTGGCCTGATTCTCCCGTCTCCTGAGAGCGGCGGGGGGACCTCAAACACATCGTCAGGACTCAGAGAGGGAGGGAGGGAGGGGGCTCTTCTGCTGCAGCAACACAGGGAAATAAAATACAAGATCTGTGTAAGGTTTACTGAGACAGAGTGGGACTGCAAACTGACAACACACAGGAGGACGATAAGCTGTGGTACAGTGTTTCCCAACCAGGGGTACAGCTGCCCACCCCCGATTCCAGAAGTAAATTTCCCATTCTTTTTTCCCTTTGACTTTTCAAAAAATACGTATATTAAAAGTTCAAGGGAGGAATAATCAGCTCTGACACGAATAATTTCTACCAAAAAGATTAACTAAAACTTGAAAATTCATCAAAATGTGATTGTATCATTGCCTTTTGACACATTTCAGATATATATTTATAGCAGAATTTATCATTTTATGGTCATGAGTTCTGGGTTCTTAGGGAAGAAGATTTTGCAACACCATTCAAATGTACTTTCTACTTAAGTCAATTTTATATGTCAGTGGTTCCCAAAGTGGGGTCCGGGGCCCCCTGGCGGTCCGCGAAGGTACTACAGGGGGGCCCCCAGAGGCTGTCTATATTTCAATTTCAATTTGAATTTATTTATTTATTTTCATTATTATTATTTCAGACACATGGTTTTGGTTTATAAAAACAAATAAAACATACAAAAATATAGAAAGTCAATGAAAATATTAAGTACCTAAAAACATTAAGTACATAAAATGTAATGTAATGTAATTTGAAATTAATTTCTGTTGTATACTTTTTAAAATATTATTTTAAAACAAATTTTGGTCAATAATCAGTGTTTTTGTAATGTTTTTATAAAAAAAAAAACATGGAGAAAACCAAGGCAGAGTCTTTTGAATAAAGGGAAGTTTTATCGTTGGGCGTCCGCGAGGGATTTTCAGAAATTTAAGGAGGCCCACGACCGTCCTGACTTTGGGAATGGCTGTTATATGCAGTACTTTTTTACTTTTACTACAGTAACATTTTTATTAGGTACTTGTGCTTCTACTTGAGTAATATTATTTTTGAAGTAGCAGTACTTTTACTTGAGTGCAGATTTTGAGTATTTCATCCACCTCTGTCATTTAACCATCACACGAAATCCAAAACAGTTCATTTAAGGTAAAAATGTTACTGAGTTCTGCTTTAAGATCATTTTTAATTTAAGAATTGTCCTGGCTTTCTGGATGATCTGATGCACTCCTGTGATTTTAGAACAGATTTTGACAACACGATTAACACTGTTCTTGTCTCAGGAGAGAACCAGAAGGGAAAAGCCCAAAGGAAAGGAGAAGTGTTTTCAATATTAACATCTATATCTCATCTTTCTTTGGGCTCATTTTAGATTTTTCTTTGCCCCACAAGATTTTCACAAAAGTAAACAAAGAAAAAAGCTCTACAAAGCTCCAAAAGCCAATGACAAACACACCTTGGCATGCTTTAATGAATCTGTACAGTGAAAACCTGGGCGGGTCTATTTCAAAAGCATTCATTTTTAAGATGCATACTTCTTTCAAAAACATGTTATCTTTTGGCTTCAGTGGTTCCAGTTTTAGACCTGGTTTTCTCAGAGCATGGGTCGTGTCCTAAAGATAAGGTCCTTATCTTCAGGACATGAAACTTCAAATATCTCACCTCACATTCACAGCCTTAGCTCCCTCCCGGCTCCAGTCTCCGGCTTAGAAGAACTGCTTTTGTAGAAAATACACAGATTAAAACTTATTTTATCTTCTTTATATCCTTATGTGTATAATCTAGAGAGTACTTATAAGGAGTAGTAGCTAATGTTTTTGTTGTGATGTGCGTATTGGTTAGGCGTAGGTTTCCTGATGCAACCTTAATGGCTTTATCTAGGCTTGGGACTGACACAATGAGTACACTGGCTTGAAGCTATAGTGAAAATTAGAAGATATCTCTGTAATACTGTGCTGCTCCAGTGTTGGATATCCCCTCCTTTACACTTCCTGAGCTGCAGAAGCCTCCTCCTCAGATCTAGGCCAGTCCTGTGTAGATCCAGACTCGTGGGACCGGCCCGAAGCCCGTACGCTCCTGCTGCTGCCCGTCTATGCATGATGGATCTATGTCCTATATATGATCAGGCTATAGGTGCGAGCGGCCCCATAACGTCACCGATCACTGTCGCCAGTAATTAGCCACTTCGTCTTCATTACCTTCCCCCTGGCCCACGTGGGGGTGTGCACGTGAGGGCGTGCACGTGGGGGCGTGCACGTGAACAGGTCCGGGTCGCTTTGCCGCTACATACACAACATGTTTGAATGGGTTCATAGCAGTGTAGAGACGTGGGTTTGCTGTAACAGTGGGAAGTTGAATGAATGTGAGAGTGAATGTTTGTCTGTGTGTGTGTGTCTTTAAGTGTTAGCCCTGCGACTAAACGCTCATTGTCTGGGGTGTACCCCGCCTAAAGCCCATAGCTGCCAGGATAGGCTGAATAAGAAGTAAATAATGAATTAGAAGATGAACAAATGTTCGAACCACTCGTAAAAGTTTTTGTGTGACTGTGTGTGGAGTTAAACTATGGAATGCACTGGATCCTCATCAAAAGCAATGCCATTATATTATTATTCATTATATTATATTAATCATTATATTATATTATTCATGCATTTCGAAGTTTATATAAACTAATGGTCTGGTCATATGGTGGCGCAGTGGGTTAAGCATTCGCCCAGCAACCAGAGGGTAGCCAGTTCAAATCCCATCTGAAGCGCCTACTGTCGTTGTGTCCCTGGGCAAGACACTTCACCCACCTTGCCTGTGTGGTTGTGTTTGGTGGTGGTCGGAGGGGCAGTTAATGCAGATTGGCAGCCACGCTTCCGTCAGTCTGCCCCAGGGCAGCTGTGGCTACAGAAGTAGTTCACCACCACTGAGTGTGACTGAGGAGTGAATGAGTAATAGATCAAAAATTGTAAAGCGACTTTGAGTTGTGTGAAAAGCGCTATATAAAACTGATGTATTATTATTATAGAGAGAAACGGGCTTAATGCAATCATTTCGTCATTTCCTTGTGTTGGTTTCAGCTTGTTGTTACCTTACCATTGCTGGTAAATATGTTTCCTTACCATTTCTAACATTTGTGTCTTATCACTGTTAGTACTTGTGTCCTGCAATCTATGCAGCTATCTATTATTTAAAATTGACTTGCCTGAAATGCCTTACTATTTTTTGTTATTTATATTTCTGGAAATGTAAATATGTTTTGTTATTATTCTTGTACGAGCAGGAAGCTAAAAATAAGTTGTTTTGATTTGTTCTATGTAATATAAGGGTGGGATTAAATAAGTTTTCTTCCTCCCACTCCTTTTCGAGCCTTAAAAGAAACAGTTTTCAATGTATTTATGATTCTGTATGTACTGTATATTTGTCTTCAGTTGCTCCGAAACAAATAAAGACTACTACTAATTTGCATTTTAAAGAAAATCTTTTCTGTTCCTGCATTTAAGGAAAACTGCCAAACCACTTTTCTAACTGTGGGCCCCAAAACATTCATGCATGTTTGAGTAATCCTGTAAGCTAAGGCGCTGCACTTCTCCAGAGCTGAAAACGCTCACTCTCATGGCTCTTGTTCTGATCATTTCAGCCTTAAACTAGGGGTGGACAATAAAAAGTTATGATCGAGCTAATTGTTGAATTGTGATACAGTGCATTTATTTATGCTCTGCTCTTCACCAGTCATTTTACTGTAACAATGCCAGTGTTCATATTAATTAAAAAAGGAAAATAAATAGTATTCATTCAGTCATTTCATTTATTAACAGGAAAGAATTATAAACAACAGTTATGTTACAAATAGTTGGGCCTGACTCAGTTAAAAAAATGTTTTACAGCAGGTTCCTGTTCTGCAGTAAACAAAAGGAAAACCTACAATCACAACAGAAGACACAAAAGACAACAGAACATCAGAAACATCGCTCCTAAAGCTCCGAACAGAAGAGGCCTGATTCAGAACCAAGTAGTAAAATAGTAAAGTAGTAACAATTATTTTATATAGCAGTCTGTGTAAGACAAAAAATACACAGTCAACTAAAATCGAAATTGTGATCTTGCCTAAATAAAAGTCATGATATTGTGATGCCCCCTAGTGGGCATTCGGGGTAGTATACCTGGCCTTGCACACCTGTGGGCCCCAGGATGTCCGGGTCAGGTGTCTATTTAAGAAAAGCCCATACAACAGACGAGGGTAGGACAGACCATGTGAAGACCACCACAGCCCTGGCACCGCCCGCTCTGTTTTTGGTTTGGGTTTAGTTTAAGTTATGGTATAGCTATTTTTCTACTTAGTATAGTTAGGTTTAGTTCGACATTTTTGCTTAGTTTTGCACCTTTTACAACATGGCACACTCATTCACTACCACCTCCAACACCGCTACACTACTGATACCATTTTCAGGCTTCATTTTGTATTATACTTCTTTTTCTAATTTGGCACTTTAATTATTATTTCATAGTAAACTTAATTCGGTCCAATTTGGTTTGGTTATCTTTAATTTGGTTTAATTGGTTAAATAAATATTATTCTGTTAAACCTTATTCTTTGTCTGGTGTGTCCTCTTTGGTTGCGGCCCCTTGAGCCAGGGTCGTAACAATATTATATTTTTACCATATTGCTCACCAGCTACCTTAAACCTCCGTCACTAGCAGCAGTCAGCTCAGAAATCTGTTAAGGCCTGGATACACCAAGGCGACTCCCAGACTGCTGCCGATAAGACGGAGCGACAGTTCGTCTCTTCTCGTCTCCTCTCGTTCCCTCTCGTTTCCTCACGTCGCATGACCTTTTTCCCTCTTCATTCACCGAAGCGACAGCCGACCTAAAGACCAGTGTCTTGCGCATGTGCAGTGATGTAATTACCCCCCAAAGCGGCAGATGGCGCTAGCCAGTGAACAAAGATAAACGGAAGTGACACAATGTTTGTGGAGTACATCTGCATGTAGCGCGCCTTGGTCTGCCACTGTTCTCAGCTTGTTTGAACATTTGAGAAGCGTGATCATGGTCGGTTTGGACATTGTTTTGTGTGGATTAGGTGCCGCTGCTCTGTTACTTGAAGAAGATAACTTTCCGCACAGAATTGCGAGGAATGCAAAAATGGTGACCGTACGATGCGACAGCGGTTTTCACCTCTCGTCACTCCGTCACTTCCGCTAAAATTCCCGTGAGCTGATTGGCGCGGCAGCTGTAGTGCTAGGCCTATCAGAGCGCTTCGTGCCAAAGACCAAAGACACCGATTCAACAACAACAAGGCCAATCGTCACAAAACTGGTCAGACGGCCTCCGTCCTGGAGCGATGTGGGCAGACGGCGCATACAGATCAAAAGGACGGAAATGAGCGACGTGGAAGAACCGTTAAGACGGCTTCAGACGGGCGATCGTCGCCTTGGTGTATACCCCCCTTTAGCTTCATGTGGAAAGATTTAAAAATGCTGTTTACATGTTTCTGCATTCACAGCCCATACGCATTTTTTCTGAAACAGTGACGCCCAATGTAGCCCTACCTCTCCCTAAACTCAACAACAACAACAACAACAACAACAACAGTGCCTTACGGTGTTGCGTTGGAGCTGCAGACTCTACAGAGCTTTTTAAGGCTTTAATTTAATTAACAGCAAAATTTTCTAACTCGCACATTCATATTCATCACCGTGTTCTTGTGTTTACATCGCACAAGTTTTCTGAGCATGCCTCGTGTGTTTTTGTCTGTTTTTGATGTGTTTCTGTGGCAGCGTTACAGCGCCACTAACAGTGTTTAGTGTTTTCAATGGTTTTCTGTGTACCCAAGTGGACGCACACATTTTCGTGATTATGGAAAAGGTTTTTGAAACTGTAACCTGTGGAAAACGAGACACAGGTGAAACACTTTGGGGCGGGACAGGCAATCATACGGGCGGGACGCACAGAAGGGCAGAAAAGTAAAATAGAAAGCAAAAGCGGTTACCAAGACGTCAAAATAAAACACAGGCCAGGAAGATAAGGGCTGTGTCCAAACGTCCTCCCTAATCCCGCTGTAGCGCACTCTGTAGTGGTCACGCCATTTTGTAGTGGTGTCCGAATGTCTAATGGATAAAAAACTCAAAATTTCCCATAATGCATGCATGTCAGTATAGACCAGAATGCTTTGCGAGTTTCGGAGGAGAACAGTGGGACTGCGACAGGACTTTAAACTGAACACAACACGTCTGAATGAAACCAGTTAGAAACACATTTTTTTACTTCTGTCACAGAGCTAAACCAGAAGTAACCTGGGTCAAACTGAGGCTAAACCAGGACTAAACCAGGACTAAACCAGGACTAAACCAGGACTAAACCAGGACTAAACCAGGACTAAACCAGGACTAAAACTAGACCTAAACTAAGGCTGTGTCTGAACGTCCTTCCTAATCCCTCTGTAGTGCTCTGTAGTGGTCACGCCATTTTGTAGTGGTGTCCAAATGTCTAGTGGATAAAAAATAGTGCACTCAAAATTTCCCATAATGCATTTTAAAAAGTAGTGGACAGCGATGGTCACTAGAGGTCAGTATAGACCAGAATGCTTTGCGAGTTTTCGGAGGAGAACAGCGGGACCGCGACAGGACTTTAAACTGTACACAACACGTCTGAATGAAACCAGATAGAAACACATTTTTTTACTTCTGTCACGTCGTAATCAGAAATAAAAAGCTCTTAAATAAACCGTTGCAGTGTAAATTGCTAACGTTAGCTTAGCCAGCGTTCAGCCTCCCCACGTAAGGCACAGAGCTGCAATAATCCACTCTGTTTTATTCATTACAGCCATAATTCATGTTAAATATCACACGTATGACTATTATTTATCTATAAATACTAAAACATCAAGTGAGTCTGGTCTTTACCACAGAAGAACATTATCAGCGGAGTTTTGCCAAACTTTTTTTACACAGACGCCAGAGTCACAGTGATCACCAGTGAGAGAAAAATAGTGTGCGAGTGTCCGAATCATTCACAAAATGAGTGCACTACAGTCCGCTGTATAGTGCAGAAATATAAAGTGATTGAGGAGTTAGGGGCTAGGGATAAGGTTCGGACACAGCCAAGGACTCTCACTTTCAGTTCACCTGTTCGTGCATGTTTTGGGAAGACATGCAGACCCCTCTCATAAATATAATTCCGTCAGCCCAGGGGTTGAGCTAACCACTCTGCCACTGTGCACCCCTCTGAGATCATTTTCCTTTTCTTATATCCGGTAAATGTTCCTCTCCACATGTTCGCCGTCCCCTGTCGTCTCTATGTTTTTATTTTTTTTTGTACCCGTGTGAGTTTGGAGTAAAAGTCGTGTTATGTCACCTCGGTCGTGCCTCGGCCCGTTACGTCACGTCGTCATGGAAACGGCAGCGGAGGAAATGCATTCTGCCTCAGCGGAGACCGAGACAGAGAGAGCGAGGGAGAGACGCCAAAAGCACTCAGGAAGCTCTTCACACAGACGCAGAGGATTCCCATAGAGGAGGCTTAACCTGTTCGGCTCCGGCAGGGTTTTACTGCGAGGAGGATACGAGGAATCACAGAAATGTTCCGTCTACACCGAGATTCTTAAAACTTTAACTACAAGTACCGCCTAAGATACTGGGCTTTAAAAGTACCAGCTTTAAAATGAGCCTGAATCTGGACTAGGGCTGCAACAACTAATCAGATTAATCAACTATCATCGATTATTGAAATAATCGTCAACTAATTTAGTAATCGAATAATCGCCAACTGGGATATTTAATAAACTCTGACACATGCCATGTTCTGTGAGAGAAGGTTTTATTACCTAGATAGAGCAGTAAACAGTTAAAAACAATGTACATTTGATGTTTTTGATTAAAAATATCATATATGACAGATGGTATTTTATGTATACATGCTCTATATAAACATCTTCAAGAAGCTTGTAGCTTTGTCTGATTTAATTTTCCAATCCAATCCACTTTATTTGTACAGCACATTTTACAAACAAAACAGTTTCCAAAGTGCTGCACATAGAACAATAAATAACAATAAATTACTCCATTCAGCGCCACCAGTTTCCATTAAATAATAAGAACCAGTAAAACCAGTAAAATAAAAGTAATACAATAAAATAACAATAAATAAATGCCAAGAATTAAATAATAAAAACAAAACAATAAAACACAATAAAAGACAACAGAGGACCACACAATTCACGTCGAGTTAAAAGCCAGAGAATAAAAATGAGTCTTAAGACGAGACTTAAAACATTCCACTGTGGAATTTATATTGGTAGCATTATCACCAATTTTTAACAAAAACTATAAAATACCTCAAGTTTTTAACCATTTTACTTCCACTTCTCTATCCGATTATTAATTGACTAATCGAAAAATTAATCGACAAATTAATCGATTATCAAAATAATTGTTAGTTGCAGCCCTAATCTGGACTAACCCTAAACCTAAGGATAAAACAGGGATTTACACAGAAAATGCATTAGTAAATAAAAACAAAACAGGGATCAAATCAGGTTTAAACAAGGTCTAAATCAAGACTAATCTAGATATAAACCAGCACACAAAGATTAAACCAGGACTAAACCAGGACTAAACAAGTATACAGTATTACATGTCATTTATAGGATATATTTCAAAGGCAGCTCAATTTGCTATAAAAAAAATTAAAAAAAGAGTTCAGGAAATAGAACCGTTCACCCACTCACTGGAAGGTTGTCATTTCAATCCCTACACTCCTCGATTGCAGAATCCGCAAAGGTTTGATTGCGGTTTGGCCTTTCATTTACACGAAGATGTGAGGTTCTGTTTTCCAAATTCGCAATCTTTTGAAAACGCTGGCAGAGGTGTTTTGGTCTCACTGTGGGAGCCGCTCAGAGCCGCTCCGCTCTGTAAACAACTCCCCCAATCTGAACAGTGATACGTTCATATTTAGTCTGTAATATCTGTATCAGTACTTACTTTTACTGAAGACTTTACAAGAATGGCTCCAGAAAACCACGAGATCCTAAAGTAGTTGTGAGGTTGCAGATGGAACTATGATTTCCTCTGCTGTTTCCTCACTGTGTGGTGCAGAGCATTTGCGGGGCCCACAGCGCTGTTTGCTGGACAAATACAAGTACTACAGTTTGATCACACCTCAGTGTTTTTGTGAAATTGTGAATCAGAGGCGGCCAGGCTGTTGTGTTTTCCTGGCCATCGTTGTTGTGTAAACAGTAGAGCTGCACAATATATCGCAAAATTATCGTTATCGCAATATCAGCAATATCCGTATCGTAAGAATCTAAATATATCGCAATAACGCTGTGGTGTTTAAAAAGTCCAGTTTTAGTGGTAATTTAATTAATTTAGTCACAGCTTAGCCTTGTTTTATTCCTGGTTTAGTCTGTGTTAAGTTTTGATTTTGTTGCTGTTTTGAGTTTGTAAATACAAGAACTTACATTTTTGTGAAATAGTGGAACACATTTACCACATGAGGGACACTTTTTTCTAACTCTATAAGTTTCATTTAGAAAAGTAAAAGTGTTACTGTTTATATTTATTGGTAAAACTATGATTACTGTGTAAAATAGCCATATTTATCAGCATCTAATGCATGCTGGTAAGTCCCCAGGGCACGTGAACGCCTCGCAGCCTCGTGCTCTCAGTAATGCAGCTCTCTGCTCTGCACGCAGATTGAGACAAGACCAGTTCTCTGGAGAACAGACAATGAGCATTGTCTGCAAACGTAAACGTAGTAAGTGAAAAGTCCCACATTGGCAGGAAATTTGGGATATGTTTACACAGTAATAATAATAATAATAATAATAATAATAATAATAATAATTAGGGCTGCACAAAATATCGCAAAATAATCGTTATTGCAATATCAGCAATATTTGTATCGCAAGAATCTAAATATATCGCAATAACGCTGTGGTCTTCCATCTGACAGAGATTTACACTGAAGAATCATGTGTTGTGACTAAATAAAAATGTTTAAAAAGTCCAGTTTTAGTGGTAATTTAATTAATTTAGTCACAGCTTAGCCTTGTTTTATTGCTGGTTTAGTCTGTGTTAAGTTTTGATTTTGTCGCTGTTTTGACTTGTAAATACAGGAACTTACATTTTTGTGAAATGTAGTGAATTTAACTTACTATGTTCAAAAAGTAGGCTCTATTTTCAAATATTGCAATAATTTTCAACATAGTTATCGTATATCGCATGTTTTCTCCATATCGTGCAGCCCTAGTAAACAGGCCCTGATACTGCTGATGTGTGCGGTGTATGAACGCGTTAGTGCGATGGTAAGGTGTCGTCGAGGCTGCCACCTCTCCGTCAGTCTGCCCCAAGTCAGCTTTGGCTTCACAGATAGCTCACCCAGACAAAGACTCTACCATAACGTCTTAATTTGTTGTGAACGTCTGCAGCACTTCCACCCTTCTGCCTCTGTTGCTTTTCCCGTCGTCCCTGGAGGATGCTTCATTACACATTTAGATAATTACAGTCCTGAAATTAACCACTGTTTAACAATCCAGTGTTACTATGTTTTGAGCAGTCGCATTATCGTTAGACTGAATGAGTTGCATGTAAAAAAAAATTAAAAAAAAGACTGTGTTGGACCAGGATCTGGAGCTTGGGGGCTGGATGTGACCGAGATCATCAGAATAAAGCGACGTACAGCTGTGCTCTTCCCCTCAGTGCCTCAAATCAGCAACAAGCAACAAAAGCTAAGCACTTAACCCCCTCAGCACCGCGCACAAGAAACACAGCTCAGAGACTAGAGGCTTGCATGGAGATTAAATCTGGCTTTGTAAAGTGATTATGTTGATATATTATAGACAGTTTATCAAAAGAGGTTCAAGGCATGTTCCCCTGACCGTGGGTTGTTCATTTTATCACTTGTCGTAGCGGTTTCAGTCCTGGTTTGATCACAGACGTGCACTTCCTTTGTGTGGGTCACCTCCGCTGTGATTCGAAACAGCTGTGTTAAAGGGGACTTTTTTCAGGCTTTTTCAAACAAAGTTGGACTCCGTTGCATTTCAGGTTTTATAACGTAAAAAAAAATGTATATGCAGAAAACCTCTTCTGTTGGGGAGCTGTTACTTTGACTTTGCTGAGAACGCTTGGGCTGTGTCCTGAGCATCCTTCCTAATCCCTCTGTAGTACACTTTGTAGTGTTTACGCCATTTTGTAGTGGTGTCCGAACGTCTAATGCAGTGGTTCCCAAAGTGGGGTCCTGGGGCCCCCTGGGGGTCCGCGAAGGTACTACAGGGGGGCCCCCAGAGGCTGTCTATATATTTCAATTTGATTTTTTTTTTTTAAATTATCATTATCATTATTATTATTATTATTTCAGACACATGGTTTTGGTTCATAAAAACAAATAAAACATAAAAAATATAAAAAGTCAATGAAAATATTAAGTACCTAAAAACATTGGAAATTAATTACAGTTGTATACTTGTTTCAAAATATCACTTTAAAACAACTTTTAGTCAATAATCAGTGTTTTTGTAATGTTTTTATTAAAAAAAAAACAAAAAAAAAAAAAAACATGGCAGAGTCTTTTGAATAGAGGGAAGTTTTATCGTTGGGGGTCCGCGAGAGATTTTCGGAAATTAAAGGGGGCCACGACCGTCTTGACTTTGGGAACGGCTGGTCTAATGGATAAAAAATAGTGCACTCAAAGTTTCCTATGATGCATTTTGAAAAGTAGTAGACATTGATGGTCACTAGAGGTCAGTATAGAGCAGAATGCCTTGTGAGTTTTGGAGAACAGTGGGACTGCGACAGGACTTTAAACTGAACACAAAACGCCTCAATGAAACCAGTTAGAAACGCCGTCTTTTCTTCTGTCAGGTTATGTTTTTAATAGCTGTTAAATTGCTACCGTTAGCTTACCTTAGCCTTTACAGGTGATAGCTTCCCTCGTAAAGCACAGAGCTGCAATAATCCAGTCTGTGTTTTTAAATAAACTGATAATTCATGTTAAATAACACACATACGATTATTATTTATCTATAGCTAACTAAAATATGGCTAACGACGAGTTAAAAATAGTGAGCGAGTGTCCGAATCGTTCAGAAATAAGTGCACTATACTCCGCTGTATAGTGCAGGACTATATAGGGACTGAGGGGTTAGGGGCTAGGGGTGGACACAGCCTTGGATTAGGTGTCTGTCACCCCCTGCTGGCAACAATGGGGAATGGACAGAGCATAAAATGGCTATTAGCAACGATGCCTACTGATGAATAAATGATGATATATTGACGTATTGTTTTTTTGTTCCTATGATACTACATCGATACGCATCACCTTGTATCAAATCTTATAATTTATTAAGTAGTATATATTGATAAACATGGAAAAATCAATAATATTGGATCAGTTTGAATCGATACGTTTCGTATCATTGCAAAAACGTATCATCACACCCCTATAAATACTTTTTTGAAGAGGAAACAACATTATAACATGTTTAAAAGCACAAGTTTGTACTTTTTACTTGTTCTTGTTCATGATGCAGATTCATATTTAGATTAATTTGCTCTTTCATATCATCATACACTGACACACTTCCCTCCCCTCTTTTGTTTTCCTGTATTTACACTTGCTCTGTGTTGTTTGGTGTACTTTTGTCTATATATAGTTGCACTGTGTATGTGTTCTTGTGTATGCACAGTTGTATGTATGTTATTTATTAATGCTGGGGCCTCTTGGTCATGTTTGCAAATGAGAATTGGTTCTCAAACATTTTTTACCTGGTTCAATAAAGGTTAAATAAAGTTTAAAAAATATCAATTTGTGAAGCTTATTTGACCTTTTAGGGGGCCGGCAGTAGCTCAGTTGGTATAGACGCTTGCCCACTAACCTGAAGGTTGGCGGTTCAACCCACAACCGGCAAAGCATCATGTCGTTGTGTCCTTGGGCAAGACACTTAACCCACCTTGCCTGTATGAATGTGGCAGTGTGACCGTGCTTCTGTCAGTCTGCCCCAGGGGAAACTGTGGCTAAAAAACGTAGCTCACCACCACCGAGTATGGAGTGAATACAGTCCTCCTTCCCTTTGGTGTAAAGCGCTTTGGGCGACTTGTGTCATAGGTAAACGCTGTATAAATACCATTCTCTTTCCCTTAAGGAGTGACTAAAGCAAGTTGGTCACGGTTTTTTCAAAGACTGAACAGGACACCGCTATTTTTGCTTCTTTTTCTTTACTTTTTTAAAATAAATGTGGTGTAAAACCTCCTCCAGCACCACTATGTTTAGGGACGCACCGATACCGATACCAGTATCGGGTATCGGTACCGATACCATGTCCAAGTACTCGTACTCATTTTCATAAAAGTGGGCCGATACCAACAACCGATACCACTTTACAGCGCTGTCACGTGACATTCCCCTCTCAGCTGAACAGTGAGAACCGAGTGGAAGGATTTCAAAGTGAACTGTATGGAGATAAAAGCAAAGCTGAGTTTACATTCTCCTCAACCAGACTTATCCCAAATCATACGTGAGTTTTAAAGCTTAAGCAGTTGTCCTTTTGTTGTCCTTTTGTTGTCCTTTTTTTGTCCTTTTGCTGTCCTAGTTGTCCCGAAAATTATATAAGCGCGAAGCAGTTGTTGTCTGATAAAGCTTAAGAAGTACCGTTGCTAATTGTGTTAGCTGCTGTGTTAGCTGCTGTATGTCTTGGCGAATCTCCGCTGGTTATGCGCAGATGCTCAATCTGTCTTTAAAATGATTTTAGCGACTGAATAGAGGAGAATCTAAGCTTTAAAATGAGGTATAACATGTCCATGTTGAGCAAAGTTTAGCCGTGGTTAGTTGTGTTCAAACCACTCTGTTGTAAAAATAACTTAGCATCGCAGAGCGGGGATAGACGGCACGGTATGGGATGAATGAGATACAGCAGTGTGACTGTATAAACTATAAAGTAACCCCTATATAAGTACTTGTATCGGTACTCGGTATCGGCGAGTACTCAAATGGAAGTACTCGTACTCGTATCGGTTTGAAAAAACGTGGTATCGGTGCATCCCTATGTTTGTTGTTATTGTTGCTCTTTTTCTTCTGTGAAATCTTTGACTGTCGCAGATCGCCCCCTACTGGTTATTTAACATAACACAGACGCCGACATAAATCGGTTGGAAGTATAAATGCTGTGAAGATACCAACTGCTGAGAAAGGTCGGATCGATTTACGTACAAAATGGGAGCAATAAAAAGATACAAACTCCAGTGGCAGTACTCTTTGTGCCTGTCCCAACTCTGGATAAATGTTTGCAGTTTTTACATCACGTCGAGGTAAAATCAGACTCCTGTGCTCCAGACGGAGGCCTTTTTTATGCCGTGTCCTGATAAATATAGCGGCGTTAGGTCTATTTCTGTCCCCGTCCCGATGGAGGTGGGGGTCCGCTGAAGGGCCCGGGGTCAGAGGGGAAAGGGCCGGGGGTAAAGGGCGACCCAGATGAGACAGAGAGAGAGAGAGAGAGAGGAACGGGGCCCGGAGCTGGAGCGTGGCTCACACTGAGGGCTGACGTCAGGAGCACGAGCTGAGGACGAACTGAGCAAGAATCACACACAAATACTGACGTTTGTATAATGTTTACTTTTTATGAGATATTTTATGTTTTACTTTCTTAATGATGTTCATAATTATTAACATTAACATTATTAATTTTGTCAGATAGAAATATTCACCATCACATATTCATAGTCACAGGAAAACAAAATAAATCAGAGTCATTTCAGATTTAAAAGTTCCTGGTTTTATCTATGATCAGCTGGAAATTTATTCCTGGCTTAGATCTCATTTAGTCCTGGTTTAGTTCTGGATTAGACCTGGTTCAAACCTGGTTAAGATGTGGTTTAGTCCTCGTCTAGTCCTAACATAATCCTGGTCTAGTCCTGGTTTAGATGTGGATTAGTCCTGTTTAGTTCTACTTTAGTCAAGGTTAAGTCCTGGTTTAGACCTGGTTTAATCCAGATTTAGTCCTGGTTTAGACCTAGTTCAGACATGGTTTACTTCTGATTTACACTCGGTTAAGACCTGGTCTAGACCTGGTTTATACCTGGTTTATACCTGGTTTAGTCCTGGTTTAGACCTGGTTTAGTCCTGGTTTAGTATTTGTTTTAATACAGCCCAGTTTTTACCAGAACATTGCATCTTTTCCAAAAATAAAACTGAATTAAACATTTGCCGCGTCACAAAGGATTTCCAAATATCATTATTGCTTTATTTAACTTCTCGCTTATTTTTGTAATCTCATGCAGCCCAAGTGGAAATCCCCGGCACAGATCTGATCTAGGTCCTGTGTCCAGACTTTATTCTGATGCATCAGGGTTTATCCCGGTGTTGTCTTAGGTTTAGCCACCGTCCCAGTTTAACAGTGGTTTGGTGATGGTACTGGTGTAGTTTAGACTTGGTATAGACCTCGTTTAGTCCGAGTTTTGCCATGGTTTAGGCCTGGTTCAAACCTGGTTAAGTCCTGGTTTAAACCTGGTTAAGTTCTGGTTTAGACCTGGTTTAGACCTGGATTAATTCTGTTTTAGTCCTGGTTTAGACCTGGTTTAGACCTGGTTTAGACCTGGATTAATTCTGGATTAATTCTGTTTTAGTCCAGGTTTAGACCTGGTTTAGACCTGGTTTAGTCCTGGTTTAGTCCTGGTTTAGACCTGGATTAATTCTGTTTTAGTCCTGGTTTAGCCCTGGTTTAGACCTGGATTAATTCTGTTTTAGTCCAGGTTTAGACCTGGTTTAGTCCTGGTTTAGTCCTGGTTTAGCCCTGGTTTAGATCTGGATTAGTCCTGGTTTAGCCCTGGTTTAGACGTGATTTAGACCTGGTTTAGTCCTGGTTTAGCCCTGGTTTAGACCTGGATTAATTCTGTTTTAGTCCAGGTTTAGACGTGATTTAGTCCTGGTTTAGCCATGGTTTAGACCTGGATTAGTCCTGGTTTAGCCCTGGTTTAGACGTGATTTAGACCTGGTTTAGTCCTGGTTTAGCCCTGGTTTAGACCTGGATTAATTCTGTTTTAGTCCTGGTTTAGACGTGGTTTAGTCCTGGTTTAGTCCTGGTTTAGACCTGGTTTAGACCTGGTTTAGTCCTGGTTTAGTCCTGGTTTAGACCTGGTTTAGACCTGGATTAATTCTGTTTTAGTCCTGGTTTAGACGTGGTTTAGTCCTGGTTTAGTCCTGGTTTAGCCCTGGTTTAGTCTTGGTTTAGACCTGGTTTAGTCCTGGTTTAGCCCTGGTTTAGTCTTGGTTTAGACCTGGTTTAGTCCTGGTTTAGACCTGGTTTAGTCCTATTTGTGTCATGGTTTAGTCCTGGTTTAGTCCTGGTTTAGACCTGGTTTAGACCTGGATTAGACCAGTTTTAGTCCAGGTGTTGTCTCAGGTTTAGCCATGGTCCCAGTCAGTGATGGTACTGATGTAGCTGCAGTCTAGACTTGGTATAGACCTGGTTTAGACCTGGTATAGACCTGGTTTAGACCTGGTTTAGACCTGGTTTAGACCTGGTTTAGTCCAAGTCCTTGTTTTTTTCTCAAGCCACCTTTTTCATGTTCATGTTACAGTACAGCAGTTTCTCAAACTTTCCTTGCACAGTGACTGGAGGTGGCTCTGTGTGTGTCAGCCTTGCAAATAACTAACCTTTGTCCAGGATGTACCCCGCCTCAGGCCCAAAGTAGACAGAATAAACTCTGCTAACCTGCAAATCTTAACATGAACAAGTGATGAAGGAGAAATCCTGGTTTCATCCTCTGTTTTAGATTATTTTCAAGTGCTATAAACGGCCATTTTTCTCTCAACACTGAATACATTAAAATGCATTTGTGTAGAGTCCAACGCATAAATTGAAATCATGAGAATGTGCTGCCCATTACAACACAACAACAGCTTGATCTCACCACAGTATATTTGACTGAAAGCAGCAGTTTCCGCAGCTCTACCTCTCCTCCGTGTCCTGTGACATTGGGTTACATAAATGTGAGTGCAGCCCGCAGCTCCCCGAGTCTTTGATGGTGATTTTCCCCAAAGACAGAGCTGCCACTTACGGTTTGTTTGAGGTGCAGTCATGTGATCTCCTTTCTCTCTCTTTTTTTTTTCAGGAAACGGCGAGTCCAGCTCTGAGGGGGCAGGAGGGAAATGGGGCCAACGCCACCTCCTACAGCACTACTACTACGAAAACGAGTCCAAGCTGTTCGCAGAAGTCGAACGGAGAGAAAAACTGCACTGAACCAGGTAGGAACCGTGCATTTTCAGAGTAAATAACACCTGTCAGGCATAACATTATGACCACTGACGGGTAAAGGGAAAGATTATGGGCCCTATTTTGCCAACTGGCGCACATCTGATCTTGGTATTTTGATATTTTCATGGACGCTCTCTCAGCCAAGTTTAACCTGTTAAGCTCTGAGGCCTTTTTCCCGAAAATTCTATATCTACATTTATTAAGGTTTTACTTAGCATTTACTAGGTGTACATAGCTAACCTTGGTAGCAAATTAATTGGTGGACTTTGGGGATTACTGTGGAAGAGAAATAATATTAATAAATTATATTGTTTGACCATAAATTGAGGTTGAAATGGATTATTCTAATTTCCGCCTGAAAAAAAACACATTTGCCTCCAAAAAAAGCCTTTTTCCTTCCTGTAGTGAAGCAAATAACAACATAAATTGAAAATTTCACATATCTTGGTCTACTGCAGCAAAATTTGTGCCAAATAAACAAAGTAATGGAAAGATATACATCCAATCCAGGCGGAATCCAACTGTTGAATAGAAATTGAAGTAGATAGTTTTGTTGCCATGAATTGTCCGAACACGAGGATGTCAAACATGTGTGTGTCAGCCGTTGTATCTCCCCGCTATGGTCCCAACAAGCGGACGCAAGGGGGCGCCGTCGGGCTCTGTTCGGGTTTAAGTGGTTAACACCGGTGCAGCGGGGCGTGGTCCTTTACAGGTGAGGAGGCGTGGTCTAAAGCTAAGGCATGGTGTGGAGCATGAAAAACCCCTCAATGAGCTGTGGTTTATTATTATTATTATGCGGCGTAGGCGACATATTGAGAAACAGAGTTCACCTGAAACTCACCAGAAGCTGTAGGTGGTTGTTTTTTGCCTTTCTTCTGCATAAAAGTATCAAATACCCAACACAGTTTACGTCACAGCAGTGAGCCGTCCTCATCCAAATCTCTGAGGAAACAAAGAAAGAGCTCACGTAGCCTGTCTGTGTGTAAATATGTCTTTTAAAATAATCTTATTTTTTATGGTAAAGAAGGGTTCAGAAGAGCAGGGTACAATCCAGCACCACGAAAAAATCCCGTATGGAAAGAACGCTGCTGGACGTTTCTGCGATGTAGCTGTGGATCATTAATGAAGGCGACAGATGAAGAGAGCAAAAATGAATTAACTAAGTTCTCTCCGTATGGTTTCTTGTTCCATTATCCCCTTTGACAGATAAATGTGTGCAGTTTGTGTAAAATGTCTCTGGTTTGTTCTTGTTTGGAGAAGGCTATTACTATTACACAGGAAAAAAGGAATTACGAGAAAAAAAATAGAGCAAATTCATTTCTTTTTCCAGCGTGCATTCAAAATTAGGCTACACTAAAAACTATAGGCAATGAGAAACAGCAAAGTAATCTTAAATAATAGATTAACAAATTAGTGAAGCTTTTCCTATAAAACAAAAATAAATGTTTAAATATCAGATAAATATAACATTATAAATATTATTAACCACATAATATTTCTCATATGTAACAGTCTAATACAGCCATTCCCAAAGTCAAGAGTGTCATGGCCCCCTTAAATTTCCGAAAATCCCACAGCAGATCCCCAACTATACAACTTACAACAGACAGTTGGCTAAAATTTTTAAATTATTATTATTATTATTTATTTTATTATTATTATTATTATTATTATTATTATTATTATTATTATTATTATTATTAATATATATATATATATATATATATATATATATATATATATATATATATATATATATATTTATTTATTTTTTTAATGTTATTAAGTATTATTATTATCATTATTATTATTGGCGTCGTTATTTCTAACTCTTCATGGAATTTATTGACCCACATAGAAGATAAGGAAATTATTATTATTTTTATTATTATAATTTATTTATTTGTTATTTTTATTATATTTTATTTATTTATTTTTATTATTATTATTATTTTTACATCAATACATATTCATATCCGCATATATATTCATATTCATATTATTATGGATCACAGTCTGGGCAGGTGGTCGTAATGTTATGCCTGATCGGTGTATGTGAAAGAGTGAAAGTGAAAGAGTTGGTTTGAAAAAAAGATGCATAGAGCGTGCATTATTTGTCCAGCAGTGGCAGGTGATGGCTGTGGTTGTGGCTCTCATTTCCTGTGGGCTCAGGTCCCACTGATGCTGCACTGAGTCTTTCACAGTTCAAGCCCTGAGTTAGTTCCACTCAGAGCGAGTTGTAGTCCTGAGTAAAATTTGAAGTGAACACCGCTGCTTAGACCTGGTTCTGTTCTGGTTTAATCTTGTATTAGTCCTGAGTTGACATGGTTTAGTTTTGGATTTGTTCTGGTTTTGTTCTGTCCCTGTTCTGTGTCTTTTAGCAATGCATTTTTGAATTAATGCCTATTTAATCCCTTGGATTAGACCTAGAATTTAGGCCCATTGTAGTGACTTTGAGGGCCAAATATTTTTCGAGGTTTTACTGAGTGAAAAGTTTGAGAACCACTCACTTTAAGGCAGGGGGATCCAAACTTTTTCCAATGAGGGCCAGATCTAGAGATGTGCAAGTCTTCAAGGGCCGACAGTCTCTCCTGATGTTTTTAAAAACTGAATGCATGTTCAGAATAAATAAAATGTGCATTGTTTTATAAGCATTTTGTTTTCAAAAGCTAAAAACAATTATAAATTATTTTTTCTGAATAATTTATAATTTTTTTTTTTTTTTTAGCTTTTGAAAACAAAATGCTCATAAAAAAAAAAAATTATAAATTATTTTCTCTGAATGGGGTGCACGGTGGCAGAGCGGTTAGCTCTCACCTCCCAGCACCAGGAGGTTGTGGGTTCGAGCCCCGGTCTGACCAACACCATCACATGATCTCTCTGGGTGGAGTCTGCAGGTCCTCCCCGTGTTACCGTGGGTTCTCTCCGGCTTCCTCCCACCGTCCAAACACATGCATGTGTTGGTGAATTGGTGACTCTAGATTGACCCTAGTGAATGAATGAGAGAGTGAATGGTTGTCTGTCTGTGTTTGTCTCTGTGTCAGCCCTGCGACAAGCTGGCCCCTGTCCAGGGTGGACCCCGCCTACGGCCCAAAGTTACTGGGATAGACTCCAGTCACCCACGACCCCGAACGGGAATAAGCGGTAGAAAATGAATTAATATTTTCTCTGAAAACACAATCTAAAAGAAGTCACTTTTGTCTTGCACTTTTTTGTCTGTGATGCAAGCTCACTTTATTTTCTTGCTTTCTGCACTTTATTCTGTATAAGAGGCACCTAAACAAGTGTGAGAATAATAAGGTTTAATCTAATCCAAGTCCCAACAAAATAACATCTTTGAACATAAAAACTGTAACTGCAATTATTTTTCGACACACTAATTTGAAAATACAAGGCAGAGAGTCATAGATGAGATGCACAAATGTACAGACAAAGCTACAGAAACACTGTACAAAAGTGCTGGAGGGCCATAAGTAATGCATTTGGCAAACAAGCTGAGGGCCATATGAAATCTCAGACTGTGCCACAAATGGCCCCCGGGCTGCACTTTGGACATGTCTGCTTTAAGGACTACATATTTGGTAGTTTGTCTACACGAGGATGTTTTATAAATCAGCTTTTTTCTATACATTTTCTCTGTTTAAGATGCTCATTTGCATTTGCGTCTTGCGTCTCCTCCTCCTCTCCTCCTCCTCTCCTCCTGCTCTCCTCCTCCTCTCCTCTTGCTCTCCTCCTGCTCTCCTCCTCCTCTCCTCCTGCTCTCCTCCTCCTCTCCTCCTGCTCTCCTCCTGCTCTCCTCCTCCTCCTGCTCTCCTCCTGCTCTCCTCCTCCTCTCCTCCTCCTCTCCTCCTGCTCTCCAGACCGACCGCTGAGTGAACGTTCCCAAACGCACACATACGCAGCCATATCATTTACCCTAATGGTGTCAGCGATATATTTATAGCCTCGCGATTATTCAGTTTGGGAGAAATAATTGGCAGAAAATCCTGATTAGTCCCAGCTCCACAGTGTCCAGCGGAGATCCGGACCGTGACACGGAGCCTTATTCACATTCAGAGCCGTGGTTCCCCCGGGAGGAGCCGACAGGAGCTGCAGAGAGGAAGACAAATGAACGGCCTCCTTCCACTGAGAAACACCGCAAATATAGACAAACGGAGACAGAGAGGAGGAGAGACGCTCACAATGATGAACACGAACCGCGCTGCTTTCATGTCACATTCGGAAAACTCAATTCTGCCTCTGAGTGTGTTTGCATGACAGTCAGGAGAGCTCATTAGACGTTTGAAATGTTGAAACCAAGGCTCTGTCTACACATACAAGGAGATTTATGAGAATAATTCACTTTTCTCTGCGTTTTGAGCTTGTTGTACTTACGCAAACATGAGGCTGAAAAGTGGAGTGTTTTAAAATCTGAGACATGCACAGATGTCCCAGTTTAGGATGTTAATGATGTTCATAAGGTCAGGGTTTTCATGCACAGTTCTGAGTTGTTTGGTTGGCAGAGTAAGAGGGAGCTCCCACAAAAGCTGCCGTTTGTCATCTGTAATGTCATCAGCCTGAAGCAGATGCTTTAGACTCATCACTGTCGTTTTAGTTCGTGAGTGTTTTATCCTGAAACAGTCCAGATCTCGGTCACAGCAGATGAATTATCTCTGAATCACGTTGCTCTAAACTTTAAAAACACTCGCAAATAAAGAGTTTTTGTGGACATTTTCCCTCGCTAATTACTTTACCTCTGGGTTTGTTTCCATTCTAGAGAGACACAGTGATGATTCATGCAAAGGAACATTAAAGGTCCCACTAGGTATCAAATACATTTTTTCCAGAAGTATCATAACTTATCTACTGTTCAAAAGTTTCTTTTAGTCAGACAGGAGTGTTTGTTTACCTGCTTTACTAGTTTCGGCTACTTCCTGTAGTCACGTGATGTCGCTGTGACGTGTCTTGTAGGCTGCTTATGTTGTTTTGTCAGTCACTCAAAAATTGTCAGTATCCAATTTGGGCCATAAAAAAGGGAAGAGAGCAGGCACAAAACACAGGCAAAGCGGCAAAGAGGAAGAAGAGGTCACAAAACACAAACGCACCTGCAATAGTTACACTTCCTTACATCCGGGGGTCACAGAACGAATACAGAGGGCCATGAAAAAACACAACATAAACACACCAACAAAACCACATACAAGACTCAGACAGTTACTGGTTAAACCTAAGGACAAAATAAAGCAAGAACAAAAATGTGACGTTATATATGAAATACCATGTTTATCTTGCAACTAGGGATGCACCGATACCACTTTTTTTCAAACCGATACGAGTACGAGTACTTCCATTTGAGTACTCGCCGATACCGAGTACCGATACGAGTACTTATATAGGGGTAACTTTATAGTTTATACAGTCACACTGCTGTATCTCATTCATCCCATACCGTGTCGTCTTTTTGCCGTCTGTCCCCGCTCTGCGATGCTAAGTTATTTTTACAACAGAGTGGTTTGAACACAGCTAACCATGGCTAAAATTTGCTCAACATGGACATGTTATACCTCATTTTAAAGCTTAGATTCTCCTCTATTCAGTCGCTAAAATCATTTTAAAGACAGATTGAGCATCTGCGCATCACCTGTGGAGATTCGCAAAGACATACAGCAGCTAACACAGCAGCTAACACAATTAGCAACGGTAACGGTACTTCTTATGTTTTATCAGACAACAACTGCTTCAGACTCCGCGCTTATATCATTTTCGGGACAACTAGGACAACAAAAGGACAACTGCTTAAGTTTCAGGACTCACATATGATTTGGGATAAGTCTGGTTGAGCAGAATGTAGAGCCAGCTTTGCTTTTATCTCCATACAGTTCACTTTGAAATCCTTCCACTTGGTTATCACTGCTCAGCTGAGAGGGGAATGTCACGTGACAGCGCTGTAAAGTGGTATCGGTTGTTGGTATCGGCCCACTTTTATGAATATGAGTACTTGGACATGGTATCGGTACCGATACCCGATACTGGTATCGGTATCGGTGCATCCCTACTTGCAACAAAACATACATAGGAGAAACAGGTAGGACATTTGGAACACGGAAAAAGGAACACCAGACAGAATGTGAAAAGGAAACATTAAACAGACAAACAAGAGCGATCAAAGAACGAACAGAACAAGAAAATCTCAAATCAGCCATATCCAACCACTGTAAAAGGGAAAATCATGTCATGGACTGGAACAATGCCAGGGTCATCCGTGCTGAAAGCAACAAGTACCATCGCTGGATCAGGGAGGACATTGAAATTAGGAAACGGGCACCAGGGACCATGAACCGGGACGAGGGAGCCTACATCTTATCCCACACCTGGGATGCGGTCCTGGAGAGGGTGCCAGACAGTAGGGGGCGCAAGCTTTCCCTACTGTCTGACAAAACAACATAAGCAGCCTACAAGACACGTCACAGCGACATCACCTGACGCTTCTGACGAAGGCTACAGGAAGTAGCCGAAACTAGTAAAGCAGGTAAACAAACACTCCTGTCTGACTGAAAGAAACTTTTGAACAGTAGTTTACTTTAGAAGACAGTATGAATTTCCACAAAAGATCATAACTTATCTTTTGATACCACAAAGGTATTTTTTTTTTATTACAATAAACACAGGAGACACAAAAATAAACAAACTACAGATAATACACAACAAAAATAAGTAAAAATGGTAGGAAGAGAAGAACAAAAACACACACACAAAAAAAAAATACAAAAAGTATTGTTGAAAATCTTAAGGGCATAAACAATAATATTCTTTCAAACAAATAAAATTAGAAATATCACTTCTAAGGGGAAACTGGAGACAACAGGACTCTTTCCTTTACAGCAGACAAAAAAGGATTCCATTGTTTATAAAATGCGTTGGTTTGTCCTCGCAAAGAGAACTTTATCTTCTCCAGTTTTAAAAGAAAAGTAGATCATGCACCCATTGCACAAAGGTGGGTGGCAGGGGATCTTTCCACCTAAAAAGAATAATAAAGAAACTAAACTAGAAAATAACAAAGGTATTTTTAATGGTATCCATGGTATTAATGGTTATAGAAGTTGAATTAAAACAGCATAAGTATCATTAAAGTGCTGGTGTCAATTAAATTGGAATGGTACCCAGCCCTACTCACAAGAATGAAATCTAAACACTTAAACTGTGAAGTAATGAGAGACAAAAAAAAAAAAGAATAATAAATCTGTCTGACATGAGCTCCAGTTGGGACATGCCCCAAAACAAGAAACCAACAAACCTTTCTGTGTATCCAGCATTAGGAACTGCTCTAAAACTACCAACCTGCAGCTCTCAGTCTTACTTGTCTTAAGAATCAACACCACCTTAAGTTTACCACTGTTTTAGTCACATTTTTCACCTTTTTATTCTCTTATTTAGTGCTGTTTTGTTGTGTGTTTTCCTTCGGGCCGCCCTGCAGTGAGCATTCTCCGTAAATTCCACTGTTTCTTTTACAAGGCTGACTCTCTGCCAAGCTTCCTCTTGATCTCATTGTAAACAGGCCGCCCCCGCCTCGTGCACGCTCCCTCTCGCACGTGCACGCTCTCTCACACGTGCACTCTTGAGTTCTTTGTGCACTTTTTTTTTTTGGGATACCGCGGTGAGCTGGGAGGTTATTTTTAGGCCTGCAGTGTGTGTGTGTGTGTGTGTTTAATAAGTCTTCTGAAAGTCTAATTACATTAATGTGGATTATTCGTGCTTGGCTAAAAGATCCCTGTTCCTTCCGCTCCGTTATCGTCCTGCGTCTTCCCTGCAGCGCCGCGCTCTTCTCCTCTCAATCCTCAGAGCGCTCAACATTTCGTGCATAGACAAAAAAACTCCAAAGGAACTATCGTCTTTTTTTCCTGAAGAAGCCGTTTGCAGTGGTCCCTGTGCTTTTTGTGGTTACTGCTGTTGAATCTGAAAACAGCCCAAAGCCAAACATATGTTGATGTCTTACAAAGATGGTATTTCTCAAAGCTGCATCTGTAAAGAAGTCTGGCCTCTTGTTATGTAATGATGTAATGCGGTAACACAATAGGCCCAAACAGCAGAGAGGAGTGATATCTGTATTTAACATTGATGTGGGCTTTGCAAATAAATCAAAAAGAAGTGCAATGGAGGCAGAGTTGTTCCTGCCTTTTAGTACGGAGCAGTACATGAGTTGACCATTGGGGGGGCGCTAATGAAGCTCAACAGCTCAACAGTCACAGCAGAAGAAAAGAACTTTTTAAGGAGCGACCAGAGCTAAAGTTAGTGGTGGTTTATTCAAAGACTGAACAGACCACAGCTATTTTTACTTCATTTTCTTGGCTCTTTTTGAACAAATGTGGTGAATAAACCTCCTCCGGTGCCGCCATGTTTGTTTGCTGTTGCTCCTTTTCTTCCATCTTGGTAAAATCTTTGACTGTCTGCGTTCGCCCCCTGCTGGTTATTTAACAGACGTTGACAGAGAAAACAGTTGGAAGTATAAATGCTGTGACGATAACAACGTTTAGAATGGACGGATATATTTAGTACCAAATTACAGTGGATGCCCTTCCTGTGACATATTGTGAGGAGGCGATGTGGGTGAAGTTCCCTGCAATTTAGGTGAGATTTGAACCGCAGACCCGCCAGCTGGTGACCACATCATATCCCATTATCATCACAATATCCAGATTTTTTAGATGCACATCTGTACAAGAAATGATGCATATTATCTAGGGGTATAATCATACATTTTTGCAACAATACCATAAGTTAGGGCTGCACAATATATCGCAAAATTATCGTTATCGCAATATCAGCAAACGCAATATCCGTATCGCAAGAATCTAAATATATCGCAATAACGCTGTGGTCTTCCATCTGACAGAGATTTACACTGAAGAATCATTTTCCACCAGAGCCTTAAAAGAAAGTGTTGTGACTAAAGAAAAATGTGTAAAAAGTCCAGTTTTAGTGGTAATTTAATTAATTTAGTCACAGCTTAGTCTTGTTTTATTCCTGGTTTAGTCTGTGTTAAGTTTGGATTTTGTCGCTGTTTTGACTTGTAAATACAGGAACTTACATTTTTGTGAAATGTATTGAATTTAACTTACTATGTTCGAAAAGTAGGCTCTATTTTCAAATATTGCAATAATATCGGTATCGCAATTTTCAACATAGTTATCGAATATCGCCTGTTTTCTCCATATCGTGCAGCCCTATCATACGTATTGATTTAAAATAGTTTCAATCTGATTCAAGAACAATATCAGCTAATTTAGAAAGATACGATTCAATACCTTCATATCGATACAATTGATACAGCAACTTTTTGCCAAAAATTATAAAAGTTTACTCTCAAATCCAGCATCGCAGCCAGGGTTGATTATGTCCAGCAGACAGAGAATGAAGCACAGTTGAATACATTTTGTTTCATTGAAAATAAAGTTTTCATTTTTTCCATGTATATCGATATACACAACCTGGAAAACGATACGATTCGATACAAGGTCCTCCGTACTGATGTAGTAACTATATCGTTACAAAGCTAATATTTTCACTTTACCAAACATTGCCATTGTAAGAAGTTCTTCTCTTGAAAGGCATACGGCTTGTTGTCCTGTAAACCCATGAAGGCAGACTCAAAGTGACAAAATAAATCTCTTTTCAAAGCTCAGATTGCTCTTCTTGTGTCGCCTGCCCATCTTCAGGTCACTGACGAGAGGCGAGAGGTTAAGTTAAAAACATGACTTCCATGCCTGGACCTATTCATCTTGAGTAACCAAATCTTTCTCTCTGACTGGCGGTTGCTGCAGTGACATTGCTTCGCATTTGCATAAAGTCGACTTCTGTTCAACTCAAATCTCCAATCGATTCGCGCCGCTCCTCTCGCTTGCATCGCTTGTCGCTCCCGCAAGCGAGCGTGCATAAAAAACAAACAGGTCGCTCCAGTCGTTCGTGTTGTTTTATGTGCAAGTCTGGCCTAAGATCTAGTTGTTTGGACAGATCCTCTTTGTCAAACACTTTCAGGTCAACATCTGTAAAGAAAAAACATGTTCAGGCTTGTCCAAAGACATATAAGCCTCTATAAATCTTCAGAGTCTATATGTTGTCGTTGGGTCGGCTGAAGTCTGTACCCGAGAACAGGCTTTGGCCCAGCTTTCCTCTTCTCTTCAGTGCGGCTGTGGGGGATTGATTGTTCAGTGGAGGGGCTCTCAGACCTCAGCTGGCCCCTCTTCTTGCACTAAAAGAGCTGAATTATTTCGGGGAATGTGGCGTCACGTGCGCCTCTCTGCTCCTTTGTGGCGGACGGAGGCTGCCGAGCGGACACGGCTAAGAATAGAAGCAGGACTATTACGAAAAACCGATAGAAAGAAAAAGCAATTGGAACAGAACAAGTGGCTCTCTGGCCTCACGCTGAGAAACACTGTACAAAGCTCAGTGCATTAGGAGAGTGTACTCTGTTTCCTTTATGTAAACAATGAGCAAATCTATTAGGCTGGGCTTTTAGGCACTTGATCTATGCAAAGTGCTCCATCCCTAATGCAGTAAATACATAGATAAAATGAACATTAAATTAGCCATAATAAAGTGAGACTCCCACACCTGTGCTTAGTTAAGAGGCTTTAACATAATGTCCAGGATTCTGTTGTTCTTCTAAAGTAGGGCTGCACAATATATCGCAAAATTATCGTTATCGCAATATCTGTATCGCAAGAATCTAAATATATCGCAATAATGCTGTGGTCTTCCATCTGACAGAGATTTACACTGAAGAATTATTTTCCACCAGAGCCTTAAAAGAACATGTGTTGTGACTAAATAAAAATGTTTAAAAAGTCCAGTTTTAGTGGTAATTTAATTAATTTAGTCACAGCTTAGCCTTGTTTTATTCCTGGTTTAGTCTGTGTTAAGTTTTGATTTTGTGGCTGTTTTGACTTGTAAATACAGGAACTTACATTTTTGTGAAATGTAGTGAATTTAACTTACTATGTTCGAAAAGTAGGCTCTATTTTCAAATATCGCAATAATATCGTTATCGCAATTTTCAACATAGTTATCAAATATCGCATGTTTTTCTCCATACTGCAGTCCTATTCTAAAGCATACAAAATGTAATTAATTATGCTTTAGTTGCCAAAATGTCCCTTTCCTCTCTTTCTCCCGTGTTATAATGTTGTTCCTCATCAAACACAGACCTGGAGTTGTGTTTTGTTTCATTCACACCTGTCCTGTATTCTCTGGCGCTAAGTTTCGAAGGCCTCAAAATTCTCAGTTCCACAAACCTCCGCCCACTCCAGGAAGCACTGACCAATCAACAACAAGCCCTCTACATTCACACTGCTCTCATTCATTTATCCAAAAAACAGTGTACAGCTCTGTTTCCACTGATTCCTCAAAGACATTTTTACTTTTGGCAGTTTCTTCTTTTTTTCCCACAGCTGTTATTTTAGGAGTTTTTCCTTAAGAGAAGGAGGGTCTGTTTAGTTTAGTGTAGTTATTGATTGTGTGTTTTTGTCTGATTAACTGTTTGTGAAGCCCTGTGAGGTGACTTTTGATGTGATACTGGACTACATAAATAAAATTTAATTGAACTGAATTGAAAAAAAGACCACAACACTCTGCACTCTGCTGCACTCTTCATCTGTTTTTTTTAAAGGCACCATTAAAGAACTTTAAAAACATTCCCTTTTAGTCGCATAATGTTTTTAAAGGCTGTAAAATGTGCTGCTGTTCTAGAGGAGACCAAGGTTGGTTTAAAAATACGAATAAAAGCAGAATATATTCTTTTTAATCAATGCTAAAGCTCAGCAAAATGAGAAATTATTCATTTATCACTAAATTATAACCAATAACCCTTACTAACTCAACAAAAGGAGACCCAGGTAAACAGACAGTAAAAGGTTTTAATGGAATTGCTCCCCAATTTCAGATTAACTCATTAAAAATAACATAAACATTAAAAAGAAAATTGCAGTATATGTAACAATGCTAAAGTATGGGGGCCCTATGTATGTTAAATGTTAATATTTGTTCCCACCTCAGAAAATAAGGCATGGCACTTGAAATTATGGCAGCTTTATAGTGCATTTGTGCTTAAAAAATGATAATCTAAAAGAAAAGAGATTACTTATTTCCTATGTGTAATGTACAATAGTATTATTAATAATCTTTAGATTGTAATGTGTTTATTGTCTCTCACAAATCTTGTAATTTTCTGATCTGGCCCACCTGCAAATGAAGTTAAATAGCCCTGGTGTAGGTTTTGTGTCCACAGAAACTCCAGATTGAAAATGAATATCAATGGTCTCTATACAATATCCATTCTGTTAAACGACTGTGTATTAATTTGAGTTTGATTAGTCTCAGAGCAGAGGGAGAGCGAGAGGGGGCACTGGACTTGAACATGATTCAATTAGAGCTGAACAAGTCATTTTCTGGTTCATTTAGACCTGGGCCGAGGTGAGACGCTGCAGCTGTAATATTATGCTTTATGAGAGGAAGTGTTGGCCCGTGTTGGGAATGGTCACAGTAACTGCATCGACAAAGCCAGAAAACTGAATTATGCAAAGATCCAGGCTGTGTCCAAACGTCCTCCCTAATCTCGATGACTCTCCCTGTCACACTCTAGGCCAATGTGCAGTTTAAGGAGAGCCAAAGGTAGTGCACTGGCCCACGCACGTCATGGCTACTCCTCCTACCTACGCTACACTCGTCCATCAAGGTATGTTCTTCATGGTCTGTGGTTTCCATCGATGAAAGGTGTCTTCAGGGGATTCCCAGAGGCATCATCACAGCAGAGCATTCAAGCATCCAGAGTGGAGCCTGGGAGAGACTTGAGACTGCAGATGTTCCATGGTCCAGAGTGGGGACTGGGAGAGACTTGAGGTTCCAGATGTTCCATGGTCCAGAGTGGGGACTGGGAGAGACTTGAGACTGCAGATGTTCCATGGTCCAGAGTGGAGCCTGGGACAGTCTTGAGACTGCAGATGTTCCATGGTCCACAGTGGAGCCTGGGAGAGTCTTGAGGTTCCAGATGTTCCATGGTCCAGAGTGGGGACTGGGAGAGACTTGAGACTGCAGATGTTCCATGGTCCAGAGTGGAGCCTGGGACAGTCTTGAGACTGCAGATGTTCCATGGTCCAGAGTGGAGCCTGGGACAGTCTTGAGACTGCAGATGTTCCATGGTCCACAGTGGAGCCTGGGAGAGTCTTGAGGTTCCAGATGTTCCATGGTCCAGAGTGGGGACTGGGACAGACTAGAGGTTCCAGATTTTCCATGGTCCAGAGTGGAGCCTGGGAGAGTCTTGAGTCTGCAGATGTTTCATGGTCCAGAGTGGAGCCTGGGAGAGACTTGAGACTGCAGATGTTTCATGGTCCAGAGTGGAGCCTGGGAGAGACTTGAGACTGCAGATGTTTCATGGTCCAGAGTGGAGCCTGGGAGAGACTTGAGACTGCAGATGTTTCATGGTCCAGAGTGGAGCCTGGGAGAGATTTGAGGTTCCAGATTTTCCATGGTCCAGAGTGGAGCCTGGGAGAGTCTTGAGTCTGCAGATGTTCCATGGTCCAGAGTGGAGCCTGGGAGAGACTTGAGGTTCCAGATGTTCCATGGTTTAGAGTGGAGCCTGGGAGAGTCTTGAGGTTCCAGATGTTCCATGGTCCAGAGTGTGTTTAAAACATGTTTAAGTTTTGACAGTGGCGTATTAGTTCTTACCTGGGTTCCTCAGTCCAGTCAGGGTTGGTTCTGGGCATTAGATAGGGTTAAATGTAGGTTTAGGGTTAGGGTTACACAACACGTCTGACACAGAGCTGCAATAATCCAGTCCGTGTTTTGTTTTGTTTTTTGTTTTTATTAAAGTGAAAATTCATGTTAAATAACACACATATGATTATTATTTATTTATAACTAACTAAAATATGGTTAAAGTATGGCTGGGCTTTATCGCAGAAGAACATTATCAGCAGAGCTCCCCGAACGTGATCAACGGCGAGTTAAAACCGTTATTGATACAGTGCTTTATGTTGATTTACTGTCCTGACAATAAACAATCTTTACCTCACGCTACGGCGCAGGTCATCCATTATCTGTGGAGATTTGTCTCTTCTTAAACAGCAGGCGTCCCTCTTTATTAATCCATTCACTGTGATTCGTCTCTGGATCTAACTTTAGCACTGAAAGCGTCCAAACTTTCCAAAACAGTCCCATTTAATTGTTACAAATTACAAAAATCCCCCAGAATTAGAGTCATTAGTTTAAGGAGGTTGTCTATATTTCAATACAATTTAAATTTGAATTTATTCTTTATTTCAGACACATGGCTTTGGTCCACAACAACAAATAAAACATACAAAATATAAAAAGACAATTAGTCAATGAAAATAATAAACACCTAAAAACAATAAGTCCATAAAAAATCTATTTTGAAATGAATTACAGTTATATACTTGTTTTAATTTTAAAATTTTAGCCAGCTGTCTGTTTTTGTAATGCTTTCATATGAAGAAAAACATGACAGTCTTTTGAATAGAGGTTAGTTGTATAGTTGGGGGTCTGCGTGGGATTTTCGGAAATTTAAGGGGGCCATGACACTCTTGACTTTGGGAATGGCTGGTTTAAGGTACGGTATTTTCTGGACTATAAGTCACACTTTTTTCCATCGTCTGGCTCGGGGTGCGACGTATACTCAGGTATGACTTATATATTAAAATATTTCAGGTGTTGGTTAGAGGGCGCTCTAGGCTTGTGTACCAGCATCTGCTGCACCTGTACCACTGACAATTTAAAATGTAAACATTACCACTAACAACTTAGGCTATAAAGACAACTGAGAAAGAGCGGAATAATTGGAAATGGAACTGATGCTGAGTCTGACGACAGCCACGCAGAGGAGGAAGCGGCGCTTCGTCTACCTCCGGAGTTGGCGGAGTTGTTCAGAAGCGACACCGAGGATGAAGAATTTAAAGGATTTAGTGATTAGGAGTGAGATGGTGAGTTTGGTGAACTTGTTATATTATGTTCTTTATGCTATAGTTATGTGAATAACTGTTAATATATTACGTTAACATACGAGACACCTATTCAGTTCGTTGTTTATGCTTCATGTAGCTGAATAACCATCAATGTGTTACGTTAGCATAGCGCACACCTATTCAGCTGTTGTTCTCTATTCTATTATTACTATAACTTGCCTTTCAACATGAAATGTCTGTTCTTGGTGTTGGATTTTGTAAAATAAATTTCCCCCAAAAAATGCGACTTATAGTCCAGTGCGACTTATATACGTTTTTTTTCTTAGCCATTATGCATTTTTTGGCTTGTGCGACTATAGTCCAGAGTGACTTATAGTCTGGATAATACGGTATACAGTTAGCAGATATAAAATAATTTCATATTTACAAAGGGAAAAGAGTATTTCATTTTCAAAAGGAGCTGAAAGAACCAAAGCTTATTTATTTCTACTCCTTTTATACATTTTTTATCTTATCCATGATCACAATCAGCAACATGTACACACAAAAATCTACTAAAACTTCCTACATAGAGACCCACACTGTAACAATACCCATAAAAAGTCTTAACCCCCTTCTTCTCTCAAGTTTTTCTCTAAATCTTATCGTCCAATCATAAAACAATCTGTCATGTGACTCATCGGAGCAGATCGCAACACAATCATTTTCTATTTTTATTTGGTAGAACGCCCAAAAACACAATTATTTCTCTCTAATCGCGCAGAAAGGCCGACCTCAGACGATCCCTCTGTGTTGTTTGTTTTTGGTCCGACTCGCCGAGGCCCGTCTGAGAACAGCGGCTGTGTCCCGGGGCGGCTGCGCGCTGTTCCCACTTCAGGATTATGGGACGTAATGAACCGGTGCAGGAGCGGCCCGGAGGTGTAACCCGGGGAGGGAAGGGGGGGGTGTAAAACAGAGCGTCCCGGGCCAGTCGCTAAAACTTCACACCAGTTAGCACGCAGCATGTGTAGCACGTTTGGCTGAGACTCGCGGCTAATTACAGGCTAATGGAAGAGAGGCTGTCTGTTTTTCCATTACTGCTGCAGAGAGAGAGAGAGGAGGCTGGGACCAGGACCAGGACTGGGACCAGGACTGGGACCAGGACTAAAGCACTTTTAACATCAGATTTGTGCAAACAGTCACTGAGTTTAAAACAGGAAACAGTGGACTCAGTGGAAAAATACATAAAAAAAGGATGGCTTTGATGGTTTATAAATATATTAAGTTTAAGTCCAGGTTAAGTCCTTGTTTAGTCCTGGTTTAACCTTTGGTTTTGACCTGGTTTAGTCCTAGTTTGGTCTTGGTTCAAGCCTGGTTTGGTCTTGGTTTGGTCCTGGAATTTGTCTTAGTTTAATCCTGGTTTAGTCCTTGGTTTAGTCCTGGTTTAGTCCTACTTTAATCCTGGTTTATTTTTAGTTTAGTCCTGGTTTAGTCCTACTTTAATCTTGAGTTAGTCTGGGTTTAGTCCTGGTTTCATCTTTGTTTAGTCCTGGTTTAATCCTGGTGTAGTCCTGGTTTAATCTTAGTTCAGTCCTGGTTTCATCATGGTTTGGTCCTGGATTTTGTCTTAGTTTAGTCCTGGTTTAGTCCTAATTTAATCTTGATTTAGTCCTGGTTTAGTCCTGGTTTACTTGGGCTCTGGTTCTAGGTTTTGCGCTTATTTATAGCTAAGTTTACTTCTGTTTTGGTCTTGTTTAGTCCTGGTTTAGTCCTGGTTTTGAATCGTTTTTTCCTCAGTTTCATTCATTCATCTTCTTCCACTTATTCCCAGGCACCTTTTTCTTTCTCTGGGCTTGATGCTCAGGTCTGGTTTTACCAATTTTCCTGGTCTTTACTGATGTTTCCTGGTCTTTACTGATGTTTCCTGGTCTTTACTGATGTTTCCTGGTGTGTACTGGTGTTTCCTGGTCTTTACTGGTGTTTCCTGGTCTTTACTGGTGTTTCCTGGTCTTTACTGATGTTTCCTGGTCTTTACTGGTGTTTCCTGGTCTTTACTGATGTTTCCTGGTCTTTACTGATGTTTCCTGGTGTGTACTGATGTTTCCTGGTCTTTACTGATGTTTCCTGGTGTGTACTGATGTTTCCTGGTCTTTACTGATGTTTCCTGGTGTTTACTGATGTTTCCTGGTCTTTACTGGTGTTTCCTGGTGTTTACTGATGTTTCCTGGTCTTTACTGATGTTTCCTGGTGTGTACTGATGTTTCCTGGTCTTTACTGATGTTTCCTGGTGTGTACTGATGTTTCCTGGTCTTTACTGATGTTTCCTGGTCTTTACTGATGTTTCCTGGTCTTTACTGATGTTTCCTGGTGTTTACTGATGTTTCCTGGTCTTTACTGATGTTTCCTGGTGTGTACTGATGTTTCCTGGTCTTTACTGGTGTTTCCTGGTGTGTACTGATGTTTCCTGGTCTTTACTGGTGTTTCCTGGTGTTTACTGATGTTTCCTGGTCTTTACTGATGTTTCCTGGTGTGTACTGATGTTTCCTGGTCTTTACTGATGTTTCCTGGTCTTTACTGATGTTTCCTGGTCTTTACTGATGTTTCCTGGTGTTTACTGATGTTTCCTGGTCTTTACTGATGTTTCCTGGTGTGTACTGATGTTTCCTGGTCTTTACTGGTGTTTCCTGGTGTGTACTGATGTTTCCTGGTCTTTACTGATGTTTCCTGGTGTTTACTGATGTTTCCTGGTCTTTACTGGTGTTTCCTGGTGTTTACTGATGTTTCCTGGTCTTTACTGATGTTTCCTGGTGTGTACTGATGTTTCCTGGTCTTTACTGATGTTTCCTGGTGTGTACTGATGTTTCCTGGTCTTTACTGATGTTTCCTGGTCTTTACTGATGTTTCCTGGTCTTTACTGATGTTTCCTGGTGTTTACTGATGTTTCCTGGTCTTTACTGATGTTTCCTGGTGTGTACTGATGTTTCCTGGTCTTTACTGATGTTTCCTGGTCTTTACTGATGTTTCCTGGTGTGTACTGATGTTTCCTGGTCTTTACTGATGTTTCCTGGTGTGTACTGGTGTGTATTGCAGCCTGTGGTCCATCTGTCACTCTTCTCCCTCTCCTCTGTGTCTCTTTACGTTACATCACTTCCTGTTTTATTCCATCACTTCCTGTGGAGGAATCCCCACAGCTCTCTGTAATCCAGAGCTCTGGGACCAACAGCAGAGCAGTCCCCACAGAGATTACACCAGGTTTATTAAGGACTGTGTTATACAGAGCCAGGACTAATCCAAAAAGAAAATGTATTGTTCCTTTTGTCTGATTTCTTATTAAGAATTTAGCAGCAGGTAAGGCATGTAATGAAATGTTGCTCAGGTCCAGCAGTGAGGGTAACAGTTTCTGAAAGAAGCTCAGCCTCTTTGTTCTGGCTTTGAGGGAAGCCATTATGGGAAATAAAATACCATTAGTGCAGTTTTTAGAACAGATTTTGCACATTTATATTTGCATTATTGTCCTAAGCCACCCCATCGGTGAAAAGGATCATTCTCCTGTCTTTGGTGGAGGAGGTCAGGAACTCGCACCAATTTGTGCCGGTCCAAAACCTGGATAAATAAGGAAGCAGAGATGAACGGTCCAATATTCTGCTATATCAACTTTTTTAAGCTTTTAACCCTTTATAATGTTGTCTCCTCCTCAAAAACAGACCTGGAGTAGTATTTTGTTTTAATTCTCACATGTCCTGTATGCTAAGGCGCTGCCCGTCTCAAGATCTGAAAACGCTCGGTCTCACGGCTCTACGTAGACGCGTGAAACCAGAAAGTGCTCACCGGACTCGTTCTGATCATTTCAGCGTTAAACCTCCGCCACTACGAAGCAGTCAGCTCAGAAATCTATCTGTTAGCCTCATGTTGCTAATAGCTAATAATCCTGCTCTGTCCAGTCCCCTCCGTGGCCAGCAGGGGGCGACAGACTCCTTATCCAAGCTTTCTCTGCAAAATCAAAGTAACAGCTCCCCAAAATAAGATGTTTTCCATACATATACATTATTTTTAAGTTATAGAGCCTGAAATACTAATGCAAAGAAGTCCAACACTATTTCAGAAAGCCTAAAAAAAAAGCAGATTATTGGACTTTGAAGCGTTTGCCACCAACACATGGTCTACAGTAAAATGCTTCCAGGAACAAAAGCAGTGAAATTTTTCTTGGATTAGGTCACTAATAAAGAAAAAGTAAGTGAGAAGTGCAGATTGCTATAGTTTCCAAGAAACAGTATTCGGTCAAAATAGGAAATTTATGCGAAATAAGGCAAAAACGGTAGTTTATCAGAAGGTACAGTGTCTACAAGCAACCAGTTCTATCTGAAAGCTGCACATTCAATACATTCATTTTAATATGGCTAGAGTTTTGACATAAAATGTTTTGTTTTTATTTGCAGAAATCTCTCTCTTGGAAGTGGACAAAATGCATGCATGTAGAGAAATTAAATATTTTCAAAATATAAATAGTTATTTTTAAGCAAAAATACCTAAATCTATTGTATAAACAGATGTGATTTTGATGTGAAACAATATCATTAAATATCTTGAATACATAGCTAACAGCACAGTTATCAATTGATTTTCAGTTCATCTTCATCAAAATAAATCAGATTTAGCCACTTTTATCTCAGAAGCAGATCGAGTCTAAACATTTGTAGACCAGTGTAACCAGAGGGTCGGCGGTATGAATCTCACCTAAAGCGCATACTGTCGCTTGTGTCCTTGGGCAAGACACTTCACTCACACTGCCCATTCCAGTCACAGTATGTGGCTCGTCGCGACCGGAAGAGCATCCAGTGTAAAAAAACATAAAAATAACAGTGTCACCCAAAGGAAAAAAAAATGTATCTGCTGAAAGATTTTTTAAAAAGTTGTATCAGGTCTGTGTTAGAGAAAGATGTCATGTTTTGCTCTCATGAACGAATGTCCAGCAGCGCCTCCTGTCTCTGGAGGCCGCATGAACACCACACATCTGGAGATTAGTCTCTAATAAAGTCACAGTTCGTCAGTGTGCGACAGCTGCTGCAGAGGTGTCAGCCCCACATCACCGTCTGTCTGCACCGTGATCATCCGGATTAACGTGTGTTTGGATTCAGAGCCGAGAATCATCACATTTACATACGACATATTTACATACAATGATGAATGTGAGCCCCAGTGTCTGCAGAAAGAGAAGGTTGTGTATCTCTTGTCCCTCACTTGATTAGGAAAAAAACAAAAACATGTCAGTCTAGATCCTAACCTGCGCTGGATTAGGCCGCACTGGGATCTAAATGGACTCCAGTGTGGTTTCTTTGTGGTGAGAACCTGCCTTGGTTTGCTCTAACTTGCTAATGAATGGTATTTTTTGACACAACCATAAGAAACGTGCGTGTACAGTGATCAATAGCGAGAGAAATGGCTCGCGGTCAGATGCGTAATGAAGTGGAGGTCCAAGCCCTGATAAAAATATATCACAGTATACTTTCTTTTCAAAAGCAGGACTGGGAGGGAAGTGTTTCTCTTACAAATATGGAACTTTATCTCCTATCAATGAAAGTGAATTTAATAACTTCTCTGAGCTGATTAACGGCGTTTACGTCTTTTCCTTCGTCGCCTGTTGGTTCTGCTGAAGTCCTCGTTGTTGTTCAGGCCTCTGTTGGATTTTTTTCTTCACCTTGTTTCCATCTTAACAACAGTAAAGTCCCTCTGACGTCCGACGTAACCACCGCATTCAAACAAACCCACTTTCTCCACAAGTCTTTGTACAACTCGCTCTGCTGCTGCCCCCGTTCACAAATAAGGACAGAGCTGCTCATAATACGCCGTATTCTGGTGTTTTATGGCAAGAATCCACCATGTTTGCAAAACAAAAATGGAGATCCAGGCACTCCAAAAAAGAATTTACAGCACGAGGAAGTATACTTTAAAATGGCCAAATCATTAAAAAGCCAACATGTTTTGACCTGCTCACAGTCTTCGTCAGGGCTCACATATTAGGCCTTTTAAAGTATACTTGCTTGTTTTTTGGAGTGCCTGCGTCTCCAGTTTTGTTTTGCAGTACCTGTCCCACAGTTCCCAAGAGCACCCTCCATTGTCTTTGTTTGTTTGAACACCAACCAGTTACTTTGTTCTCTTTTTCACAATTCACCGGTGCACTGCTTATGTCCCGCTCTTCATTTCTCTGATTGGTTTTCTCCGCCTGTGATTGTTCTGCTCATAGAAATTAAATTTAAGCGAAGAGAGCAGACTTCTTTGTATAGAATAGGGAAAAAGTTTGTGTGGTTGGCCCCTGTGAGTGGCCCTGGAGCTAGAAAACCACTCTAAACACAGCCATATATACTGTATTTTCCGGACTATAAGTCGCACTATAAATGCATAATGAAGAAGAAAAAACGTATATAAGTCGCACTGGACTCAATTTTTTTTGCAGAAATTTATTTTACAAAATCTGACACCAAGAACAGACATTTCATGTTGAATGGCAAGTTATAGTAATAATAGAATAGAGAACAACAGCTGAATAGGTGTGCGGTATGCTAACGTAACACATTGATGGTTATTCAGCTACATGAAGCATAAACAACGAACTGAATAGGTGTCTCGTATGTTAACGTAATATATTAACAGCACTGGTCTACAGTAAAATGCTTCCGGAACAAAAGTAGTGAAATTTTTCTTGGATCAGGTCACTAATAAAGAAAAAGTAAGTGAGAAGTGCAGATTGCTATAGTTTCCAAGAAACAGTATTGGGTCAAAATAGGAAATTTATGCAAAATAAGGCAAAAACAGTAGTTTATCAGAAGGTACAGTGTCTACAAGCAACCAGTTCTATCTGAAAGCTGCACATTCAATACATTCATTTTAATATGGCTAGAGTTTTGACATAAAATGTTTTGTTTTTATTTGCAGAAATCTCTCTCTTGGAAGTGGACAAATGCATGCATGTAGAGAAATTAAATATTTTCAAAATATAAATATTATTTTTAAGCAAAAATGCCTAAATCTATTGTATAAACCAGGGGTGTCCAAACTTTTTTCCTTGAGGGCCACATACTGAAAAATATATGTGCAGGAGGGCCACTCAGTCGAGGCATCATATTTTGCATCACCACAAAAGATGTCACTTTTTTTTTTTGGTGCCACCAACCACTAATTTCCATTTTTTCTTTCTTAATGCCAGGTACATCTCACACAAATTAATTTTTTTTACCTGCATTTCAAACCTTGCAGTAAACAGTGCTACCTGTGGCAATTTGGGCCAATTGTGAATGAAGTCCGAGGGCCAATAAAAAATAGTCTGCGGGCCGCATTTGGCCCCCGGGCCATAGTTTGGACAGCCCTGGTATAAACAGATGCGATTTTGATGTGAAACAATATCATTAAATATCTTGAATACATAGCTAACAGCACAGTTATCAATTGATTTTCAGTTCATCTTTATCAAAATAAATCAGATTTAGCCACTTTTATCTCGGAAGCAGATCGAGTCCAAACATTTGTAGACCAGTGCAGTTATTCACATAACTATAGCATAAAGAACATAATATAACAAGTTCACGGTACGCCATAAACACCACAACACCCCCCGCTCAGCCTCGTAGTGGATTCCCCTGCTCTCAGTCGTGAGCTGTGGAACACTGGCAGCTTTCATTTAACACAAACTGTTTGTGTTTGTCAAAGACGCAGCAGCAGCACAGAACAGAGACAGGGAAACTCCTCTGTGTTCAGGCTCCTTTACTCACACACACACACACACACACACACACACACACACAGGTACACGCACACGCACAGAGACAGGTGACATCGTGCCACGTTTCCATGGCAACAGCAGGACGAGGCGGGGCTTCTCCCTAACAAGGAAAAGGAATAAATCTGCTGGTTTTACTCTAAAAAGGGGGACAATGGGAAAAGGGGGAGCACTGTTTAATCAAGGAGTAGTTAAATAAAGGTCAAATAAATAAAAAATAAAAAAAATAAAATGCACTTAGCGTTTTATGGAGGAACAGACAGGAGCTGGAGATGTTTAGCTTCTCTTTGGTCACGACGAGGACGAGCAGGGACGGATAATGGTAGATGTTCTGGAGATAAAGTGAGATTTCCCGGACTCAGACGTTTGGACCTGGGCAGAGGGACAGGGAATATCTGCGCAGAACGATGTCACATGACCTTAGACTTTATTTCAAAGATGATGAGAAAATATTTGTGACCTTTTAAAACTGAAAAAGCTCAAGCGTCTCATTGAGAAACTGCTAAAAATATTTGAATATTATTTTTACCCCGTTCTTGGGTTTAATAGCTTGGTTCAAAGGGGAGTTATTCAAATTATTTTTTTAAAAGATAATATTTTTTGAACATACAATATAAAGTACATGTAATAGGAGTTTATATTATGTTTTATTTTCTATTTTAAAGGCAAATTATTCATTTTATGTTTCTTGAGTTTAAGTTTAAAGGAAAAAAAAGCATGAGAATTACTATTTATATTAAAATATGTTTAAAATGTCTTTGCAACAATCAACACAGATGTTTTATTTGCTACTTTCTGAAAAAACATGAACACATGAGTGAGGGGGTGCAGCGTTTCCCAACCAGGGGTACAGGGACTCCTAGGGGTACGCAAGCGCTTTACAGGCAGCACTTGGAATTATTTCAAAATTTGATAAGATCTTTTGTGATCTTTTTATAGTTAAAGATATTAGGTAGGATTTTTTCGACTGCTGAGAAACCAGCGACTGTTTGTCCTTTTTTGAATACTGCGCATGCGTCAGGCCCCGCCCTTCACTGTTCCTTTCCAAGGAACTCCTCCACAGCGACGTGCACGAGCGTTGGAACACTGTTGTTGGTAGCATTAGCAAACTGACTGTTGCTGTACAGTTGAAAAGGTTCAACAGATAAAGAAAAAAGGCATTTTTTTCAGACGATAAGATAAACGTTACCTGTCCAGCAGAAACTTGGTGACCAGTGCATCGTCTGAAGCCCTTTCTGTTCCTACAGCGCACGCCAACGTTGGAAAGAATCGCCAAGAACCACACGGGTTTTATTCTGCTCTTCTACAGTTTTTCTCCTCCTCCTCTGGTACACTTCAAAAACAGTTTTCCTTTTGCGACCTCCACAGTTTTCCTGAGCCATTGTGCTCTTCGAAGTCAGGCTGCGCTACGATGAGGCTCAGCTAACACCGTGCTACATAAACAAACTGTGTACGCATGCGCAGGCACAAGAACGCGCACGTATCGCCGAAACCAGGAAGATGAACGAATGAATGGCAAGTCCCTGGACCAATGGTTAACGTACTCATGACGAAAACGATTGGATGAGGTTTTTTAAGTCCCACAGAGTCCACAGTTTATTAATATTATTATTATATTTTCTAATACACCAATTTATAAGCCTTATACAGGGCAATGAAGGTAGTTTTAATAAATATTGCAAAAAATGAATTTATAAAGATCCTCCCTAATATCTTTAAACTATTAAGAAAGACAAGCTCAAGTGTCTCATTGATGATTGATTTAAAATTCATTATAAAATAAGGGGAAATACTAGAAATATGATATATTATATTATAAAGTTTGTTTCAAAGTAGAGTTATTTAAATTATTTTTCATAAAATTTTCTTGTCAATTTATTATGACAGTAAAATAAGAAAATGTGAATTAAGCTTAAATTGTTATATTTTTATCAATAATTTTTACCTGTATTATTTTAAGGGGATTTTATTTGTATCTTTAATTTTCAACACAGATGACTTTTCTTTGAGCGCCTTTTGAAAAATGTAAATGAATGAAGGGGTACTCACTAAAACATCAGGGGTACACAGCACAAAAAAGGTTTGGAAGCACTGCCCCAGAGGAAAAACAGAGAGGAGGTTTCTGGATGCAGTGAGAGAGGACATGAAGTCGCTCTGAGAGGATGCAGAGGAGGAGGGAGGCAGAGGATTCACTGCTGTCAGCCCCAGAGCAGTTCTAGAACAAGTCTGGTTTGTCTGTAAGCAATAATTCAGTAAACTATCAATGATTAGAGGGAGAGGAAAGTTAGGCTCCTGTTAGCTTTTATTCTGATGGTCACTATTTAAACTACATTACCAAAAGTATTCACTCACCCTCACAAATAACTGCACTGGGAGCATGGGCTGGGGTTGTTTTCAGGCACTTAGTTCCAGTGAAAGGAACTCTGAATGAATTTTTGAAAGAGATTTTGGACAAATCCATGCTCCCAACTTTCTGGGAACAGTTTGGGGACGGCCACTTCCTGTTCCAACAAAGCACGGTCCATAAAGACCTGGATGAGTGAGTTTGGTGTGGAAGACCTCAACCTGACAGAACTCCTTTGGGATGAATCAGAGCGAAGACTGAGAGGCAGGCCTTAGATGTCTGACGTAGATAGATGCAAAGAGTGGGCCGACGTCATATTAAACCTTATGGATTATTATGGAATGTCACTTAAGTTCATCTGTGTGTAAAGGCAGGTGAGCTAATACTTTTGGAAATACAGTGTAGGTTAGAACTGGCGTATGGAGCATAATGAAGAAAGAAACATAACACAGGTCTACAGCAAAATGCTTCTGGAACAAAAGTAGTGACATTTTCTTGGATTAGGTCACTAATAAAGAAAAAGTAAGTGAGAAGTGCAGATTGCTATAGTTTCCAAGAAACAGTATTGGGTCAAAATAGGAAATTTATGCAAAATAAGGCAAAAACTGTAGTTTATCAGAAGGTACAGTGTCTACAAGCAACCAGTTCTATCTGAAAGCTGCACATTCAATACATTCATTTTAATATGGATAGAGTTTTGACATAAAATGTTTTGTTTTTATTTGCAGAAATCTCTCTCTTGGAAGTGGACAAAATGCATGCATGTAGAGAAATTAAATATTTTCAAAATATAAATATTATTTTTAAGCAAAAATGCCTAAATCTATTGTATAAACAGATGTGATTTTGATGTGAAACAATATCATTAAATATCTTGAATACATAGCTAACAGCACAGTTATCAATTGATTTTCAGTTCATCAAAATAAATCAGATTTAGCCACTTTTATCTCAGAAGCAGATTCAGTCCAAACATTTGTAGACCAGTGTAATCAGCCCATTACTTGGGATTTCTTATTACAGTAAACTATTTTGCACTAGCCATCTAAAAATATCACACTGCTAAAATGTGTCAAAATACATAAAACTACTTCTGCAAAATCACAAATCTGTGGGAAACCCTGAAAACAAACCCAGCCCAGCAGGGTCAGAGGTCACTTCCAGCTGCAGCAGCGGTGTGTCCAGTTCTTAAACACATCCTGGTCCTCAGGGATTATCAGTGATTTCCTTCGAGGACCGCGGTGTCTCGTGTTGTTCGCCCCTCGGCTCTGTGTGTGAAGCTGAGGTTAATTCACTTGTAGCGGCTCAGGCAGGTCCCGCCGGGCCACACGCCACATTCATCTTAGTCTCCGCTGAAATGTCCTTTTAAAACACTGCTACAGTCAATTAACATCGATTTTACTCACACAGGAGGAAAACTCCGAGCTGAGAGCAGACTGTGAGGTGGATTCATGTTCACACTCAACCAGACTGAGCTTAAACCTGGAATAAAACTGGACATCGTCATTATAATACTGTAGTTGTTTAACATTAACAGTGGGAACAAGAATGCTAAAGCTATTTAATCATAATAAATGTGTTTGTGTTGCTTCACCTAAAATGCATTTATATATTGTTGCTGTATTGGTAATGCTAAACTGGCCTGGCACTTCTCAGTTTAGTCAATTATAAAATGAATAATCGATTGAAAACTGACAAATGTGAGTGGTTGTTCTTTTAAGTGGCCCTCGGATCATCTACCCACCCATAAAAAGTAAACTGTTAAAATAAAAAATAGTTTAATATTTGCTAAACTGTACCCGCAACACACAGGTCAGCACTAAAGTCAGCAGTGACTGGGATCTTATTAAACCAGAGCTGGGTGTTTACTTTTCGTACTTAAACCAAAAGCAAGCAGTTGCTGTGGCTGTTTCTGTGTTGTAGATCCAACACAAGTGCAGGGGAACGTCCAGCCACAGACCACAGCCTTCTCACAGTTTGGCCCACAGTAAAAAAGCTGAATAGCAGTGAGGGCTGCTCAATATATCGCAAAATTATCGTTATCGTAATATCCGTATTGCAAGAATCTAAATATATCGCAGTAATGCTGTGGTCTTCCATCTGACAGAGATTTACACTGAAGAATCATTTTCCACCAGAGCCTTAAAAGAACATGTGTTGTGACTAAATAAAAATGTTTAAAAAGTCCAGTTTTAGTGGTAATTTAATTAATTTAGCCACAGTTTTGCCTTGTTTTATTCCTGGTTTAGTCTGTTAAGTTTTGATTTTGTCGCTGTTTTGAGTTTGTAAATACAAGAACTTACATTTTTGTGAAATAGTGGAACACATTTACCACATGAGGGACGCTTTTTTCTAACTCTATAAGTTTCATTTAGAAAAGTAAAAGTGTTACTGTTTATATTTATTGGTAAAACTATGATTACCGTGTAAAATAGCCATATTTATCAGCATCTAATGCATGCTGGTAAGTCCCCAGGGCACGTGAACGCCTCGCAGCCTCCTGCTCTCAGTAATGCAGCTCTCTGCTCTGCACGCAGATTGAGACAAGACCAGTTCTCTGGAGAACAGACAATGAGCATAGTCTGCAAACGTAAACGTAGTAAGTGAAAAGTCCCACATTGGCAGGAAATTTGGGATATGTTTACACAGTAATAATAATAATAATAATAATAATAATAATAATAATAATAGCTGTAGTTTAGAGCTACAGACCTGATCTGAAAGGTCTGTGGTTCTTTGTATTAGTTCAGCAGTGTCAATGTTTTATCAAATGCTTAAAACGTAAACTGTGAACTGAACATTGACTTTACAAATCGCAAATCTGTCAGAAAAATTGCCATTAGATAAGCAAAATAGGTAGTTGTCCAAGTTTATGGGCCATTCCTCTCAACACCAGATCGTCTTATTGGTTTCAGCCGCTGGAAAACTAGTCTGCACAATATATCGCAAAATTATCATTATCGCAATATCCGTATCGCAATAACGCTGTGGTCTTCTATCTGACAGAGATTTACACTGAAGAATCATTTTCCACCAGAGCCTTAAAAGAACATGTGTTGTGACTAAATAAAAATGTTTAAAAAGTCCAGTTTTAGTGGTAATTTAATTAATTTAGTCACAGCTTAGCCTTGTTTTATTCCTGGTTTAGTTTTGATTTTGTCGCTGTTTTTGTGTTCTTCTTACATTTTTGTGAAATGTAGTGAATTTAACTTACTATGTTCGAAAAGTAGGCTCTATTTTCAAATATCGCAATAATATCGTTATCGCAATTTTCAACATAGTTATCGAATATCGCATGTTTTCTCCATACTGCAGTCCTATTCTAAAGCACAACAGACACATACAAAATGTAATTAATTATGCTTTAGTTGGTCCCTTTCCTCTCTTTCTCCCGTGTTATAATGTTGTTCCTCGTATGTTTTTTTCCATATCGTGCAGCCCTAATAGCAGTGTTCTTGGCCTTTAGTTGCTGTAGAATAGATATTGATATCTCTTTACACAGAAGCATGCACCGGCCTCACGTAAACAAAAGACCAACATGCAAACTAATAATTCCAGTTTTATCACAGCTCTTTGTTGTGTAAACAGCCTCTTTCTATATAAGGCAACACATCCATCCATCCTCTGTTTACTTGTTTTCTCATCCTTCTGTCAGAGCCAAGAGCTGCTTCATTCTGTGATTAAAAAGAAGTCAAAGTTCCTAATCAGTACCAATAAGTGTGTATGGATGAATAACTTTCTGTAGCTGTATGGGAGTTGTGTAGTTGGTTGCTGCTCTCCTCTGTTCCTCTGTTTTCCTCTGTGTTTGTGCGGCTGAGGAGGTCTCTGTACATTCCTCTGCTCACCGGGGGATGTTTACATTTGTGATCCCGAACCCCAGAGTCACTGAGTTCACAGAGAGGAGAGAAGAAAAGGAAAAAAAGGCAAGGAGCAGTTAAAGTTGGAGAGAGATCCAGTGGCTTCAGTACTGCTTCTGTGTTTAATATCTGTGTCATATTGTTAGATGTTCTGGAGATAAAACCAGAGTGGAGAGTGAATATCTGGGCAGAAGGATGAGGGTTAGAGCTGGAGGCCTAGAGGAAGACCAGAGAGGAGGTTTATGGATGGAGAGGAAGGTGAAGTGTGAGAGGAGAGGATGCAGAGCTCAGCCTGAGAACCCCTCACTGCTGTTTGTGTTCATTTTTGAAAAAGTGCTCATAGAAAACATCTGTGTTTATGGCTACATAGACGTGTTATATTTACTTTATTGTACATGCTTACAGCAGCAACAAAGACGTTTATTCTGCATTTATGACCATTTTAAGAGTTACGACAGAGTTATTTTGTGTTTTGTTCACCTTGTGCTTGTTTAAAATAATGTAGGCTACATCAAATTAGCTCTTCTAATGGAAATGCCTTACACCATGTATCTGTTATTTTGTCTCTATTTCTTTTATATTTATGTTGTAACTTAATAGTCTCACTATTTTGCGCTGACAGAGAGGACCTTAAAGTTTATGCCAGTGCTTGTTTTATGCCGTTAGCCCCAGTAATCACTGAGATAGTCACTGTTAAAGTTTGTGGAAAACATTGCTAAGAAATACAGGCTTTAGACGAGGATTTAGCGCTTTATCACCGGGGCCCGCGGGCTTTTTAACCTCTTAAACCCGACTAGAGCCCGACGGCGCCCCCTTGCATCCGCTTGTTGGGACCATAGCGGGGAGATACAACGGCTGACACACACATGTTTGACATCCTCGTGTTCGGACAATTCATGGCAACAAAACTATCTACTTCAATTTCTATTCAACAGTTGGATTCCACCTGGATTTTTAAAAAATAAAACATGTATATCTTTCCATTACTTTGGTTATTTGGCACAAATTTTGCTGCAGTAGACCAAGATATGTGAAATTTTCAATTTATGTTGTTATTTGCTTCACGACAGGAAGGAAAAAGGCTTTTTTGGAGGCAAATATGTGTTTTTTTTTCAGGCGGAAATTAGAATAATCCATTTCAACCTCAATTTATGGTCAAACAATATAATTTATTAATATTATTTCTCTTCCACAGTAATCCCCAAAGTCCACCAATTAATTTGCTACCAAGGTTAGCTATGTACACCTAGTAAATGCTAAGTAAAACCTTAATAAATGTAGATATAGAATTTTTGGGAAAAAGGCCTCAGAGCTTAACAGGTTAAATAAAATAATTGATGTTTCAGTCAAAAAACAAACACAAAACGCTATATATAAGTCCCATAACCTTGTTTTAATGCCATTAATTTGATGCAGAGAGAAGCAGCAGTGCACGAGTCACGTGACGCACATGCGGCTGTGTTTACAGAGACAGGTGATGTTTACCTGAGCACAGTGAGCTCCTCCTGCACCACGCGGTGTAAGGTGAAGATTAATCCCAGGACAGTTTTAGTTTTCAGCAGTTTGTTGCTTTCGCTGGTGTTACATTTGTGTTGGAGCTGAAGTTCATTCACCTACAGTTCTCCTGTTGTTCACATGCGCCCCCTTCAGGCTGATGTAGGCTTGTTTAAAAAAAAAAAGTATTTAAAGTATAAACTGATCAAATGGTTTGTTCAGTGATGTTTAGCCTAATACAGCGGTGTAGGGCTGTCTCTGTTTTAAGGTCTAAGGGGAAGGCGAAGGGCGAGGGGAAAAAATGAGAAATGGGATTGGGCCTTAATTCCACCGTATAAGTACAATGTAGTTACATGTTATTACAGTTATTTAAACAGTTTGTTACATTGTAATTAATGAGGTAGATACAATATAACAAGTGTAGTGTAAAATAGGGCTGTAACGATACAGTTACTGTATTGATGTATTGATTTTTTTTCCTATGATACAACTACATCGATACACATGAGCTTGTATTGAATCATATTGTTTTCTAGGAAGTGAATATTGATACACATGAAGTATCGAACGATAATATCAGAAATATCGAAATTAGAAATTTGTGTTAAAATAAAACCAGATATGGCTTTTTGGAGATGAATTTTATGTTTTTAATTAAATAAAATGTTATATTCAACTTTTCTTCACTCTGTCTGCTGGACATAATCAACCCTGGCCACGGTGCTACATTTCAGAGTAAACTTTTATGATTTTTGGCAAAAAGTTGCTGTATCGATTATCGATACGAAGGTGTTGAATCGTATCGAATCGTATCGTTCCAAATCAGCCAATATTGTTCATGAATCGTATCGAAACACTTCTAATCGATACATATCGTATCACTGCAAGAACGTATCGTTACAGCCCTAGTGTAAAATAAAGTGTGGCCCAATAAAATAAATCTAAAAAAAATATATATATATCTTTAAATTTTCTATAAAAAATAATAAAAAATTATCATACGAATACTTTTTCTTTGACACAAGCTATATTCAGATATTTTTAATAGTTTCATCTCCTTTTAATCAATCTTTTTAATCAGTCGTCGACATTTACATTTTAATAGTTTAATATTAAAAGATTGCAAATATTTTCTTGTCAAATCCCTGTACCCCTCAGATTGAGGCAGAGAACTCACTGTGGCGACCCCAAAAAGTAAAAGCTCAACATAAAAATGAGTCTCTTTCCTCCTCGTCCTCTTCTCTCTTACTCCCATCAGTTTTATATCAGTTTGTCCTCATCTCAAATAAACCCTGAGCGGTGAACTCGCTCCTCTCTGGATTTCGTGACAGCGGTGCACATTTCAGCTTCAGGATCCAGAAAACGGTGGATTATAGCGTGATATAACCCTGTCCATCTCTTCCTCGGTGTCGGAGGGTAAAGTGTATTCCTGAACACATTAACTTCAGTCTGACCTCTGTGGTAATCCTCTGAATTCTGCCTCAGCACACGCCACATTTGGACAGGTGTCAGCGAGGAGATGGACCGGGGCAGGGAAGAGGCGCACACTGGACCCTGTCTTAGTTTAGTCAGGAAAATCTGTAATAATGAGAGTCTGTTTACAAATAAATGCATCCAGGCTATGAATTAGTGCTGCACGATATGGAGAAAACATGCGATATTCGATGTTGAAAATTGCGATAATGATATTATGCGATATTTGAAAATAGATCCTACTTTTCGAACATAGTAAGTTAAATTCACTACATTTCACAAAAATGTAAGTTCCTGTCAAAACAGCGACAAAACAAAACTTAACACAGGAATAAAACAAGGCTAAGCTGTGGCTAAATTAATTAAATTACCACTAAAACTGGACTTTTTAAACATTTTTATTTAGTCACAACACATGTTCTTTTAAGGCTCTGGTGGAAAATGATTCTTCAGTGTAAATCTCTGTCAGATGGAAGACCACAGTGTTATTGCGATATATTTAGATTCTTGCGATACAGATATTGCCTTTGCTGATATTGCGATAACGATAATATTGTGATATATTGTGCAGCCCTAATTATTATTATTATTATTATTATTATTATTATTATTATTACTGTGTAAACATATCCCAAATTTCCTGCCAATGTGGGACTTTTCACTCACTACGTTTACGTTTGCAGACTATGCTCATTGTCTGTTCTCCAGAGAACTGGTCTTGTCTCAATCTGCGTGCAGAGCAGAGAGCTGCATTACTGAGAGCACGAGGCTGCGAGGCGTTCACGTGCCCTGGGGACTTACCAGCATGCATTAGATGCTGATAAATATGGCTATTTTACATGGTAATCAGTTTTACCAATAAATATAAACAGTAACACTTTTACTTTTCTAAATGAAACTTATAGAGTTAGAAAAAAGCATCCCTCATGTGGTAAATGTGTTCCACTATTTCACAAAAATGTAAGTTCTTGTATTTACAAACTCAAAACAGCGACAAAATCAAAACTTAACACAGACTAAACCAGGAATAAAACAAGGCTAAGCTGTGACTAAATTAATTAAATTACCACTAAAACTGGACTTTTTAAACATTTTTATTTAGTCACAACACATGTTCTTTTAAGGCTCTGGTGGAAAATGATTCTTCAGTGTAAATCTCTGTCAGATGGAAGACCACAGCGTTATTGTGATATATTTAGATTATTGCGATACTGATATTGCGTTTGCTGATATTGCGATAACGATAGTATTGTGATATTGTGCAGCCCTAATCTGGACTTGGTTTTTCAAAGCAGAAGATGTTTCGACTCCAAGAGGCTTTGTCAATTCTGAAATTAAACTGGTGAGAGCTGGTTTATATTGTACGGAAGCGTATTGCGTTCACCTGAAAAAAAAAAAGTTTCTGTTTTAATGAGCTAAGTTAGTTCTGTTTTTACGAGGAAAGTTCTGGTTTTATGAGTATAAATAACTTGGGTTTTTATGACAAAAGTAAATTCATGTCTATCACAACCAGTAAACGTTTAGCTCGTATTGAAGAGTTGCTAAAGCTAAAGAAAGGGCGTAAATGTCCCAACTACTTCGTTTAATACGGTTTTATTTTACTCTAGGCTTGAGACACTGGAGATTCTGCTTTCGTTAAGTAATATTGACGTATAATCATTAGTTTGTCGACTCTGCGCAGACATCTCAGGTCTTTGTGATTGACTTTGAATTCCTCTCCCCCCAAAAGTGGAACAAGATAATAAGGACCATTATCCACATAAAAACATAACATTATTTTACTCGTAAAAACCGAACTTTTCTTGTAAAAACAGAAAATTATTTTACTCATAAAAACAGGATTTTTTCTCTCTTAAAAACAGAATTAACTTTACTCATAAAATCAAAACTTTTCTCATAAAAACAGAACTTTTCTCATAAAAACAGAACTAACTTTGCTCATTAAAACATTTTTTTTTTTTTTCAGGTGAACGCAATACGCTTCCGTAATATTCCCCTAATTTGCTAGTTTAACTTAAAAATATAAGTACTATTTCTGCCTTAAAAATTTAATTTATTTAAACTTAGTGAAAAGTGTTCATTCAAATAATAAAGTTAAATTGTGGATGAGAGAATCAGAGACCATGAGAGAAACTGACCTGACAAAAATAGGGGATGCAGTCTTTGTATGTAATAGAATGGGGGACTTGGACCATGAGCTATGTTATATATATATGGAGTTTTTAGTACAGCTGAACCATTTTTATTTCTAAATGTATCTTTGTTGTTGTTATCTTTAAGGATAAAACTGTAAATTATAACTAAATAACACATGTGTGGCGCTGTTCACCTGAGTAAATTTAGTAAATGAGTAAATTTATTACTAAATACATAAGAACGATATTTTTGTCAGGTCAATTTCTCTCATGGTCTCTGATTCTCTCATCCACAACTTAACTTTATTATTTGAATGAACACTTTTCATTAAATAAATTACATTTTAAGGCAAAAATAGAACTTACATTTTTAAATTACAATATCAAATTACTTGTTACAGTAAGTTTAAACATGATTTAAAATGCAATAGCTGTAGTTTAGAGCTACAGACCTGATCTGAAAGGTCTGTGGTTCTTTGTATTAGTTCAGCAGTGTCAATGTTTTATCAAATGCTTAAAACGTAAACTGTGAACTGAACATTGACTTTACAAATCGCAAATCTGTCAGAAAAATTGCCATTAGATAAGCAAAATAGGTAGTTGTCCAAGTTTATGGGCCATTCCTCGGAAAACTAGTCTGCACAATATATCGCAAAATTATCATTATCGCAATATCCGTATCGTAATAACGCTGTGGTCTTCCATCTGACAGAGATTTACACTGAAGAATCATTTTCTACCAGAGCCTTAAAAGAACATGTGTTGTGACTAAATAAAAATGTTTAAAAAGTCCAGTTTTAGTGGTAATTTAATTAATTTAGTCACAGCTTAGCCTTGTTTTATTCCTGGTTTAGTCTGTGTTAAGTTTTGATTTTGTCGCTGTTTTGAGTTTGTAAATACAAGAACTTACATTTTTGTGAAATAGTGGAACACATTTACCACATGAGGGATGCTTTTTTCTAACTCTATAAGTTTCATTTAGAAAAGTAAAAGTGTTACTGTTTATATTTATTGGTAAAACTATGATTACCATGTAAAATAGCCATATTTATCAGCATCTAATGCATGCTGGTAAGTCCCCAGGGCACGTGAACGCCTCGCAGCCTCCTGCTCTCAGTAATGCAGCTCTCTGCTCTGCACGCAGATTGAGACAAGACCAGTTCTCTGGAGAACAGACAATGAGCATAGTCTGCAAACGTAAACGTAGTAAGTGAAAAGTCCCACATTGGCAGGAAATTTGGGATATGTTACAAAGTAATAATAATTATTATTATTATAATTAGGGCTGCACAATATATCACAATATTATCGTTAAAAAGTCCAGTTTTAGTGGTAATTTAATTAATTTAGTCACAGTTTAGCCTTGTTTTATTCCTGGTTTAGTCTGTGTTAAGTTTTGATTTTGTCGCTGTTTGACTTGTAAATACTTTGAATTTAACTTACTATGTTCGAAAAGTAGGCTCAATTTTCAAATATCGCAATAATATCGTTATTAATTTTCAATATAGTTATCAAATATCGCATGTTTTCTCCATATCGTGCAGCCCTGGTGTGGAAATTCAATGTGCCTTGTAGACAGTTTAGTGTTGTTGTCATTGCACCAGTGAGGGCTCATCATTGTACTGACTGACACTGTGACCTAATAAACAAAAGAGCTCCCATTGATAACGATGACATAAAGAAAACTTGTCCAAAAGAGACACTCGTGCCCAGGACAGTGGACTGGGACGATACTCTTCTGCTCTCATGCTCTTTGTGTTTGTGAGCAGCTGTTTCTGTTCCCTTCGTACGCAGCAGAGTGGCATTAGCGCAGATAAAAGTACAGTGAGGTGATGTCATGGTTTTACATTAGAATAAAGGAGCATTAGCGGGACTGAGAGACGGGATCGGGACGGCCCATCTGCTGCGGGGGCATGTGTACCGCAGACATGTACTCGGGACAATGTTCGGAGTATAATGGAGTAAAGGCAGAGTTCGTGTCAGGAGTAATCTGTAATCTGAGAGACTCTGAGCTCGGGCATTAACTCAGAGATCAGAAAGTATTAAGGCTACTGTGTTGAGCCTTAAAAATCTAAAAGTTTATGAATTTTAGCAGAAGTGTTGGTACTCGGTGGAGAGGACGTCCTGGTTTCTTGGGGGTTGCTGCTGAGTGAGTTCGCAAGGAGTGTCCAGCCCCTGAGAAGACAGAAACATTACTAAGAGGTTTATTGTGTGTTATGTTTGAAAAAATAGTAAGCATTTATCAGCTGAAAGGAACAGAAGTATTTAAAAAAACTTTTTTTTCTTTTCTTTTTTTTTTATATATATTTTTTTAATAATAATTAGATGTATTTGTTGAAATTTGCTGAAAAAATCTGGGATCCTATACTCACTGTTTAGGTTTAATGTAACTTAATTATTTCCCCAAAAACAAAAACAAAAAACTAGATTCAGAACTAAAGTGATGGAACGAAATATTTCAGTATATGGTGTAAAATTATGGAACAACCTCAATAAAGAAACCAAAGAATCAACGTCACTTAATATATATAAAAAAATAATAATAAATCAAGTGTACTAAATAGTTATCAGAATGTAAATTAAAATAGTGGCCTGTGATAAAGTTTGTGATGAAGTTTAAAAGTTATACTCACTGTTTAGGTTTAATGTAACTTAATTACCCCCACCCCCACCCCCCCAAAAAAAAAAAAAAAAACTAAATTCAGAACTAAGGTAATGGAACGAAATATTGCAGTAAATGGTGTAAAATTATGGAACAACCTCAATAAAGAAACCAAAGAATCAAGGTCACTTAATATATTTTTTTTTAATTAAATCAGGTCATGTGACCGATAAAATAGACTGCCTCGACCTTCTTCTCTTTTCGTGTAAATCTTCACTTTAAAAAAAAAAAAAAAATCAAACTTTTAGAACATCAAACTAGTAGTATCACAATTTAAAGTGCACAGAGGCGCATGTGTAACACCTGCACTGGCGTGGGAAACTTCAGTGTTACCATGGTTACCGAGTACGCTGTTGGCTGCTGTCTCAAACAGTCCAGTGAGAGATGGGAGTTAGAAAAAGTTGAGCCCCAGTTCAGATTTACACGAAAAGAGAAGAAGGTCGAGGCAGTTTCTTTTATCGGTCACATGACCTGAGTTTCACTGTGGAGCTGCTGCTGAAGCAGCAGTGGAATAAACCAGGACTGAACTATCTATGGCTGTATGACAGGATTCCAGTTTTTTGCCGAGGGATGACATACAAGGTACATTTTCCAGTTATTTGTCTGTTGTTTGGAGTTCATGAGAGTTGTCAAACTCAGCAGCGACACATCTGCTCGCACACAGCTCGCCTGTACAGTTACAGTGTACAATTTAAAAGTGAGCTTTCCTGGTATAAAGCCTCACATTTTGTGTCAGCAGGACGTAAACGAGGCGTTTAATTACCTTCTCATTAGTTAACGTTTCACATTTCGTTGGTTTAGCCTACTTGCAATATAGATGGGGCTGCGTAAAAACAAATGATTTATTAATATTTCAAAAATAAAATGAGCACAAACGAATGACACCATTTTGGAGTGATTTAGTAGTAGTAGTAGTAGTAGTAGTAGTAGTAGCAGCAGCAGTAGTAGTAGTAGTAGTAGTAGTAGTAGTAGTAGCAGCAGCAGTAGTAGTAGTAGTAGTAGTAGTAGTGACAGTAGTAGTAGTAATAGCAGTAGTAGTAGTAGTAGTAGTAGCAGTAGTAGTAGTAATAGTGACAGTAGTAGTAGTAATAGCAGTAGTAATAGTAGCAGTAGCAGCAGTAGCAGCAGCAGCAGCAGCAGCAGTAGTAGTAGTAGTAGTAGTAGTAGTAGTAGTAGCTGAACTACAGAAAATAATCCCACTTTCCCACATCTGTATTGAAGTGGTGTGTACCTGTTTATGAGAAGTGTAGTGGAGGAGACCTGAGTATCTGCAGTATTTGCAGTATCTGCAGTATTTGCAGTATCTGCAGTATCTGCAGTATCTGCAGTAGTTTTGCGCCTCCTGCTGCTCCTGACGACTCCTCCAGGTCTGGCTCATTAACAGCTCCTGGTGATAAACTGTGTGTGTGAAGATAATGAAGACTAATGAATGAAACAGGATCTCACCTTCTGCACCGACACTGCCTCAACATTTTACTGCCTTTCTCACTGAAGATGTTTATGTGGAGGAGGAGGAGGAGGAGGAGGAGGAGGAGGAGGAGGAGGAGGAGGAGGAGGAGGAGGAGGAGGAGTTGTAGTAGTAGAGGTAGAATCTATAGTAGTAGTAGAATCTGTAGTAGTAGTAGAATCTGTAGTCGTGGTAGTAGAATCTGTAGTAGTAGTAGAATCTGTAGTCGTGGTAGTAGAATCTGTAGTAGTAGTAGAATCTGTAGTCGTGGTAGTAGAATCTGTAGTAGTAGTAGTAGAATCTGTAGTAGTAGTAGTAGAATCTGTAGTAGTAGTAGTAACAAGTAGTATTTTTTTTTTTTTTTTTTTTTTACAAGAATGCATGAGAGTTTAGTCATGAAATGTATATATCACTGCTCTACAAATGTTTGGACTCGATCTGCTTCTGAGATAAAAGTGGCTAAATCTCATTTATTTTGATGAACTGAAAATCAATTGATAACTGTGCTGTTCACTAATGTATTCAAGATATTTAATGATATTGTTTCACATCAAAATCGCATCTGTTTATACAATAGATTTAGGCATTTTTACTTAAAAATAATATTTATATTTTGAAAATATTTCATTTCTCTACATGCATGCATTTTGTCCACTTCCAAGAGAGTCGCGGCCCCCTTACATCTCCAAAAATCCCACACGGACCCCCAACTTTACAACTTCCCTCTATTCAAAAGATTATGTCATATTTTTCCCATATAATTCTATAAAAACATTACAAAAAGCACTGATTGTTGGCTAGAAATTGTTTTAGAGTAAGATTTTTTAAACAAGTATAAAACTGTAATTCATTTCAAACTCTATTTGTTTTGATGTACTTAGTATAGACAGCCTCTGGGGCCCCGGACCCCACTTTGGGAACCACTGCTCTAGCCATATTAAAATGAATGTATTGAATGTGCAGCTTTCAGATAGAACTGGTTGCTTGTAGACACTGTACCTTCTGATAAACTACTGTTTTTGCCTTATTTTGCATAAATGTTCTATTTTGACCCAATACTGTTTCTTGGAAACTATAGCAATCTGCACTTCTCACTTACTTTTTCTTTATTAGTGACCTAATCCAAGAAAAATGTCACTACTTTTGTTCCAGAAGCATTACCAGTGTAACTAGCACTTTAGGGTTACATTTAATGTTGTTGTTGTTATGTTTTGTTGTCATTGTCCTCACTGTATGTTGTAATGTTTTGTGTATTACCTGTTGTCTGAACTGTACTTTATAGCGTCCTCTTTTGTGATACAGGACTGCATTCAATCTCTGTGTGTGCTAGATGTGTTTATGTTTTTGTATAGAGTGCATTCTGTGTCAGTGTTGTTTTTTTTCTCTGCTTTTTTACATTTGACTACAGATGGAAATTAGCATTGTGCTAAATCCGGCGTATTTACAGCACCTGTTGCCTGTTCATTAATGTGCACTGTCCCATTCAAATAAACAAATAAATACAAATACAAATAGTGAATTGTGTTAATAGTAGAAGCAAATGTAGTAGTAGTAGTAGCAGACATTTTATTAGTAATAGGAGGAGGAAGAGTAGTAGTAGTAGTAGTAAGTAGTAGTAGTAATAGAGGCAGCATTCGTGGCAGCCACTCTGTAGAAAATACTAGACTACTCCTTCATCGCAGCTGTAGCAGTAGTAGTAGCAGCAGTAGTAATACTTGTAGTAGTAGTAGCAGTAGTAATACTTGTAGTAGTAGCAGCAGTAGGAGAAGTAGTAGTGGTAATAGTAGTAATAGTAGCATTTAGTAGCATGTAGTGGTACTAGCAGCCACAGTAGTTCTAGTAGAAGTATTTCATTGTTTTAGTAGTAGTTGTAGCAGCAACAGTTGTAGCAGAAGTAGTAATAGTAGTAGTAGTAGTAGTAGTAGTAGTAGTACTAGCAGTAGAAGTAGCACTAGTAGCAATTATTGCATTTGTGACAATAGCAGCAGTGGGAGAAGTATTTAGCGCCAGTAGAAGGAGCTGTATCAGTAATAGTATTAATAGTAGTAGTAATAGTAGTATTAGTAGTGGTATTAGTAGTAGTATTAGTAGTATTAGTAGTGGTATTAGTAGTAATAGTAGTAGCCAGCGTCTTCTCACAAAGTTGCCAATCAGTGCCAGCGTTTTCAGTCATTTTCAACTATCTTTACTGTCCCACAGAAAATGTTGTGCTCGTCTTTCATTTGAAAAAAAAGCATTTTATTTTAAATTTATTCTTTTTTGTCAATAGTTGAAAGATGGAAATTTTCACCAGAAACTGACATTTTCAGACAAAAAGCTAAGAAAAATGCATTTTTGTAAAATGTTTTTTTTTTGTAAAATGCTGCCAGAAGCTTCTTCAAATTGACAGAACATATCCATCATGGCAGTGAAAGTAGTAGTAGTAGTAGTAGTAGTAGTAGTAGTAGTAGTAGTAGTAGTAGTAGTAGTAGTAGTAGTAGTAGTAGTAGTAGTTTTGGTTTAGTCCTGGATTAGTCCTTCTTTAGCGTCCCATCGCTCTCTGTAGTCCTGGGTTAGTCCTGGTTTAGGTTTATTTTAGTCTTTGAAAGCCAAATATATAAAAGTACTATAAATGAGCAAACGTACCCCCTGCAGTGTGCTTGAGTACCACTAGAGGTCCCCGTCCCCCTGGTTGGGAAACACTGCAGTACAGTACAGAGAGTGTGAGTGACAGCTGCCGCTCCGTCCATCTGTCTCTGTCTCTGCTGCTCTGATCTGATGAGGGACAAGCCTGCGTCTGCCACCGTTACATAACACTGGGGACTTATGTAAGGACCAGAGGAGGGTCCCGGGACCATCCACTCTCGTCCCAATTACACACAGCACCACGGGGGCCGAGGGTGAGGCGCTGACACCTGACCTGAGCTGGATTAACTTCAGCGAAACGCCTCGACCGGACATTATTCTGATGAGAGAGGGAGCTGTGAGTTGTACATTTGTTAACTGTACTTTCTAAGCTTCTTTAACTGTGGCATGTTCAGCCTGGTTCAGCCTGGTTCAGCCCGGTTCAGCCCGGTTCAGCCTGGTTCAGCCTGGTTCATCCTGGTTCAGCCTGGTTCAGCCTGGTTCAGCCTGGTTCATCCTGGTTCAGCCTGGTTCAGCCTTGTTCAGCCCAGTTCAGGTTCAGCCCGGTTCAGCCCGGTTCAGCCTGGTTCAGCCTGGTTCATCCTGGTTCAGCCCGGTTCATCCTGGTTCAGCCTGGTTCAGGTTCAGCCTGGTTCAGCCCGGTTCAGCCCGGTTCATCCTGGTTCAGCCTGGTTCAGGTTCAGCCTGGTTCAGCCTGGTTCAGCCCGGTTCAGCCTGGTTCAGCCCGGTTCAGCCCGGTTCAGCCTGGTTCATCCTGGTTCAGCCTGGTTCATCCTGGTTCAGCCCGGTTCATCCTGGTTCATCCTGGTTCAGCCTGGTTCAGGTTCAGCCTGGTTCAGCCCGGTTCAGCCCGGTTCATCCTGGTTCAGCCTGGTTCAGGTTCAGCCTGGTTCAGCCCGGTTCAGCCCGGTTCAGCCCGGTTCATCCTGGTTCATCCTGGTTCAGCCTGGTTCAGGTTCAGCCTGGTTCAGCCCGGTTCAGCCCGGTTCATCCTGGTTCATCCTGGTTCAGCCTGGTTCAGGTTCAGCCTGGTTCAGCCCGGTTCATCCTGGTTCAGCCTGGTTCAGGTTCAGCCTGGTTCAGCCCGGTTCAGCCCGGTTCAGCCTGGTTCAGCCTGGTTCAGCCCGGTTCAGGTTCAGCCTGGTTCAGCCTGGTTCAGCCCGGTTCAGGTTCAGCCTGGTTCAGCCTGGTTCAGCCCGGTTCAGGTTCAGCCTGGTTCAGCCTGGTTCAGCCCGGTTCAGCCTGGTTCAGCCCGGTTCAGCCCGGTTCAGCCTGGTTCATCCTGGTTCAGCCTGGTTCATCCTGGTTCAGCCCGGTTCATCCTGGTTCAGCCCGGTTCAGCCTGGTTCAGCCTGGTTCAGCCCGGTTCAGCCTGGTTCAGCCTGGTTCAGCCCGGTTCAGCCCGGTTCAGCCTGGTTCATCCTGGTTCAGCCCGGTTCAACCTGGTTCAGCCTGGTTCATCCTGGTTCAGCCCGGTTCAGCCCGGTTCAGCCTGGTTCAACCTGGTTCAACCTGGTTCAGCCTGGTTCAGCCTGGTTCAGCCCGGTTCAGCCCGGTTCAGCCCGGTTCAGCCTGGTTCAGCCTAGTTCAGCCTGGTTCATCCTGGTTCAGCCTGGTTCAGCCCGGTTCAGCCTGGTTCAGCCCGGTTCAGGTTCAGCCTGGTTCAGCCTGGTTCAGCCTGGTTCAGCCTGGTTCAGCCCGGTTCAGCCTGGTTCAGCCCGGTTCAGCCTGGTTCAGCCTGGTTCAGCCTGGTTCAGCCCGGTTCAGCCTGGTTCAGCCCGGTTCAGGTTCAGCCTGGTTCAGCCTGGTTCAGCCCGGTTCAGCCTGGTTCAGCCCGGTTCAGGTTCAGCCCAGTTCAGCCTGGTTCAGCCTGGTTCAGCCCGGTTCAGCCCGGTTCAGCCTGGTTCAGCCCGGTTCAGCCCGGTTCAGCCTGGTTCAGCCTGGTTCAGCCCGGTTCAGCCTGGTTCAGCCCAGTTCAGCCCAGTTCAGCCCAGTTCAGCCTGGTTCAGCCCGGTTCAGCCTGGTTCAGCCCAGTTCAGGTTCAGCCTGGTTCAGCCTGGTTCAGCCCAGTTCAGCCTGGTTCAGCCTGGTTCAGCCCGGTTCAGCCTGGTTCAGCCCAGTTCAGGTTCAGCCTGGTTCAGCCTGGTTCAGCCCAGTTCAGCCCAGTTCAGCCTGGTTCAGCCTGGTTCAGCCCAGTTCAGCCCAGTTCAGCCCAGTTCAGGTTCAGCCTGGTTCAGCCCGGTTCAGCCTGGTTCAGCCCAGTTCAGGTTCAGCCTGGTTCAGCCTGGTTCAGCCCAGTTCAGCCTGGTTCAGCCCGGTTCAGCCCGGTTCATCCTGGTTCAGCCCGGTTCAGCCTGGTTCAGCCTGGTTCAGCCTGGTTCAGCTACTGAAGTGACAGTCGTCCTTTCGTTAGAGAGTGAGCCCAAAAAGCAGAAGTCAAATATCACAAAGGCAAACAGTGTAGAAGTAAGTTTTAAAGCGTGACCTCACACTCCATCTTTCTGCAGGCTGTGGGCAGCTACGGTAGCCCAACAGGGACATTCTCCTGAACATAACCACATGTACCACTGGTCACGGGTTTATGTAAAAACTGTGAAAGAAACCATTTTCTCTCAGTGGCGATTGCTCATTGACTGCAAGAGAAGCTGAACTTCCCCTAAAATTTCCTTAAAAAAATAAATGGTCCAATATGTCCTGCTTAATTTCATAAAACTAGATATTAAGTTACATTAAAAGGGCTCTAGAATGTGTGTCCTGGCCTCGCTGAGCACTGTAGCTGCTGACATTTACTCAGCTATTCAGGCAGCTAAACACTCTCTCATTCGTCCGCCAAGAAATACTCAAGTTGGTCTTGTAACAGGTTTTAATGAGACAAGTGTAAAACTGAAAGACATAAAATACAACAAAAGGAAAGCTAAGCAAATGACAAAATTTCAACTAACATAAAATTACATCATATAAGTTTCAAAGATTAAAATTATTACTTACAGACGATGCCGCTCTGCAGTTTAAACCAAAGAAAAGACAACAGCATGGCCCTCATGGCTTAGCATATGATCGTAAGTGAAAGTGAAACTTAACTCTGCTCAAAACAAACTGCTATAATAACATCAGCCACTAGATGGCTACAGGGAAGCACTAAAACAAAGTGGTTCCATTACAATGTGTTTAATTTGTGAGTATGTCGTTCATTAAGCAGCTGTTTAGTCTGTTTCTCCTCTCACTTCAGAGCAGACGCTGTGTAAATCCTCCTGACGCTGGATCTCTGCGAGAGGGAAACAAGACGTTTTTTCATTGCAAAAAAGTAAAACCCTGATTGGATAAATGAGTCCCGTCCCTGGATGCTCAGCGTCTCTGGGAGTGAACGGAGCAGTGGGCGCCGTGACGCTGCTCATCGATGATGATTGGCAGAACTTGCAGAAGATTCGCACACAGTCACAGCGGCTTTTACCGCTTTCAGAGCAGGCAGTGCCAGCTCAGAGCAGAGGAGACGTCTGGAGGAAAATGAAGTGATTTACATCATTTTCACCATTTGTACATGTTACACTCTAAATAAACAAGGCTAATCATGGCACTGTTGACTTTGCATCTTGTTGAAGTTTTGTTTGTTTGTTCAGTTTCAGCGTTGTAGGGAAACTAGCTGCGAGTTAGCCCAGGATTAAATGTTCGGAGCGTTCCCTGTTAAAGATCAGCAGGAGTTTTGTGTAGAACTGGCCGTAGCTGTCTCAGGTTTCTGTCCTCTGTCTGTTGTTGGAAATAAAATGTTATGAACTAATAACTAAATAGGAGACAGTGCAGTTGTATTAGTGGCCATCAGATGGCGCATGTCCAATAAAACCTTGCAGTGTTGCTTGACCAATCAAAGCTGTTTATTAGAGTATGGTGGCAGAGTGGTTAGCACTACTGCCTCACAGCAAGAAGGTCATCTCCATAAGATGAATAAATTAGCTTTATAATGGCTCTCAATCCTTACCTTTCTTTTTTGTGCCCATGCCATTCAGTTTGTCTTCACTTTGTTGTTCTCTGTTTTAAGCAACACTTATTTTAAAGGTCCTCTATTCTGGTAAATTAACTTTTTTGAGCATTTAACCATGTTATAATGTGGTCTCCACTTCAAAAACAGACCTGTAGCAGTATTATGCCATAGTGCTGCCTCACGGCACGACGGTCCAGGGTTTGATTCCCAGGATGTGTGAGGCCTTTCTGTGTGGAGTTTGCATGTTCTTTCTGTGTCTGCGTAGTTTTCCTCTGGTTACGTCAGCTCTACGTAGACTCGTGAAACCAGGAAGTGCTCCTGCGCGTTTCTAAAGCCCAGACTCCGTCACCGCACTCGTTCTGATCATTTCAGCCTTAAAACCTCCGTTATGTTGTGGAATTATTAGATTGAGATACTTGACAAGAAGACAAGGCAAGAGTAGGGCTGTAACGATAAAGTAACTGTGTCGATGTATCGATTTTTTTTCCTGTGATACAACTACATCGATACACATGACCCTGTATCAAATCGTATCGTTTTCTAGGAAGTGAATATTGATACACATGAAGTATCGATCGATAATATCGGAAATACCGAAATTAGAACTTTGTATGTTAAAATAAAACCAGATATGGCTTTTTGGAGATAAAATTTGTGTTTTTATTTAAATAAAATGTTATATTAAATTTTTCTTCACTCTCTGTCTGCTGGACATAATCAACCCTGGCCACGGTGCTACATTTGAGAGTAAACTTTTATGATTTTTGGCAAAAAGTTGCTGTATCGATTATCGATACGAAGGTGTTGAATTGTATCGAATCGTATTGTTCCAAATTAGCCAATATCGTTCTTGAACCGTATTGAAACACTTCTAATCGATACATATCGTATCGTTGCAAAAATGCATCATTACACTCCTACAAGATAGGATAACGCAGATGCAATTCATTTCTATTGCAGTCACTATGAAGCAGTCAGCTCATTTATCTGTTAGCATCATGTCGCTAATAGCCATAACCATTTTATGCTCCATCCAGTCCCCACTGTTGCCAGCAGGGGACGACAGCGTTTTCTCCAAAGTCACAGTAACAGCTCCCCAAAAGAAGACGTTTTCCATACATATACTAGGGCTGCATGATATGGAGAAAACATGCGATATTCAATAACTATGTTGAAAATTGCGATAACGATATTATTGCGATATTTGAAAATAGAGCCTACTTTTCAAACATAGTAAGTTAAATTCACTACATTTCACAAAAATGTAAGTTCCTGTATTTACAAGTCAAAACAGCGACAAAATCAAAACTTAACACAGACTAAACCAGGAATAAAACAAGGCTAAGCTGTGACTAAATTAATTAAATTACCACTAAAACTGAACTTTTTAAACATTTTTATTTAGTCACAACACATGTTCTTTTAAGGCTCTGGTGGAAAATGATTCTTCAGTGTAAATCTCTGTCAGATGGAAGACCACAGCGTTATTGCGATATATTTAGATTCTTGCGATACGGATATTGCCTTTGCTGATATTGCGATAACGATAATTTTGCGATATATTGTGCAGCCCTAACTTGTACATTATTTTTTTTAGTTTTTTATCTCCATGTTTCTGAAGTCCACAGTGAAGTGAGCAGCACTAACAGACTGTGAGCTGAGATCTGTTACTAACTCTCCATGTGTTTGCACTTACTCCACCACAGACCAGTCAGTGAGTGAGTGAGTGAGTGAGTGAGTGAGTGAGTGAGTGAGTGAGTGAGTGAGTGAGTGAGTGAGTGAGTGAGTGAGTGAGTGAGTGGGTGGTATTAGCTAACGCTGCGCTCCGTTGTCAGAGGAAAGAAAAAAGAGAGCAGGATTAAAGTAAACAAGGCGAAAGCACGAAGAGTCCTCACCGGTGCAGCTGTGTTCCTGTAAACGTCTCACTGCTCCACAAACAAACAAACAAACAAACAAACACACAGACCAGCGTTTACCAGCAACAGAGAGAGGAGAGGAAGCAGGAGTCTGGTTCAGTCCTTATTTGGTCAAGTTCTGTTCAGTATTTAGACCTGGTTTAGAGATTATTCAAGATAAATGTGGAGTATTTTAAGGACTTGTTGGCAACAGCAAGGAAATGCTGTTAGATAGGAGATTATTTCATTTTACAACTACTTACTAATGTTACTTTTGCTGCTGCCACTGTCACTACTATCACTAATAATAATACTAACAACTTTGCCACTGATACTTTTACTTTGACTTTATAAATTTACTTGAGTAACAGTTAAAATGTAATGAAGTAAAAGTATGTTTTAGAAAAAAAGAAAGGACATGTGTTCCACCAGTGTAATGAAATCAGTAAAAGCTCTGCTGTATGACTCAGTGGTGGAGCTGCGGCGCATGCACAGGGCAACTATAGCCTGCCACAGTGCTGTCCGGACTCTGACAGTTTACTGAATGTCTCTCCCGCTCTCTCTCTGATGTCCTGCTATCACTCATCTCTATCACTAAAGCAAAAAATGGACCAAAAAATATAAAAATAAAAAATTATTTCAGCAATAGTAGTTAAATTCCTCTTGTTTTAATTAAATTCTTTCTTTTAAAGGAGGATTAAAAATACTGTACTTTGTATGAATGGGACAATCACAGGTTTCATAGTAGTGGTGTAAGAAAATAATGGAAGATTAATGTATTTACAGAAATGTTAATGAATGTACATTGTCCATGTAAAAATAAACTAATAAATAAAAACAATAAAAATGATATCGTTATTGATATTAAAAAAAAGGCTGTATTCATATTTTGTTGTTTTTTTTACTGAAAAACATCTGTAAAAGAGCAGGATCATTGAGCATTATGCAACCAACATTTTTAACATTGTTCAAATGTAAAAAAAAATAAATAGTTTTTTTTCCACAATGATACCTCTTGTACATCGTCTTATTATCTTTTGGGATAATAAGGTCAGGTTTTTCATATTTATACTGTTTAATCAAATCTCAGTATATCTCCTTTGTTACAGTGTTGTGATAAATGGATAAATGCTGTAATATCATGATCGTGTGTGTTAGATTCTTGCCAGTACACAGCTTTATTTCAAGGCTTTACAAGGTGAAAATGTTCAGATGCAGGGTTAGTCCAGAGCTGCCACTATGGCCCAACCTGACCCACAAGTTTAAGTGGTAGCAGAAACGGGAGAGAACATGCAAACTCCACACAGAAAGGCCCCATCCAGTCCTGGAATTGAACCCGGGACCTTCTCGCAGTGAGGCCAGAGCTCTGTGACTGTAACAGATGAAAATAACGATGCTTACCTACGTTACTTTTTATTTATTTTAATGAAATGTATAATCATTAACTGTAGCTACTCTGATATTTTTGTTCAAATCCAAATCTCTGTGGTCCTATTCCAAGCCTTTGCCCCTCTTGTCCTTTCCTGCTTGTCCTCTAACCTCTCTGTCCTCTCCATCCTCTTGTCCTCTGTCTGTCCTCTTGTCCCATCCCTGCAGCGGTCCCTCCCCGGTGCTGGGACGAAAGTGCTCCTCTCAGCTCAGAGCCTTAACGCAGATCCCCTCTAAAGCCATCGATTGGTCTTCCTCTAAAGCCGTCGTTACGTAACTCCTTTGTTCATCTGGGCGTTTTGTTTTGTTCATATTTAGCCGGATCAGTTTGTAATCCCGACTGCTGCTCATATGCTTTTGGACGTCTCCAGCAGAGGTTAGAGTCCAGATGGGACAGGGCTTTCACATCGGGACAATGTGTTCAGACTCAGGCAAAAACTCACATAAATACTTCATAATGAGATAAAAGCATGTGGGTTTATTGTTTGTTTAATGACGACTGCAGCGGTGACTGTGGAGATCCAACGTTAATGTTTTGTCTTTAGGCCTGGGTTTGGTTTAACCTTTGAATAAGAAAACCTTTGTTAGTCCCTCAGTGGGAAAATTGCTTTGTTGCAACAGCAGAAGTAAAGCAGCAGCACACAAGTGAGAGAGTGTCTGCCAAAGAGGATTAAATAAAAACTAAACTAAACAACAAGTAAAGCTAAATAAACTAAAATAGAATATGAGCAGATTAAATACCGTATTTTCCGCACTATAATGCTGCGTTCACACCGGACGCGTTTGAGGCGTCAAATTTGCGTCCGACGCGTCTAGTTGGACGCTTGAACATTTCGAAGTCAGACGCTTCATTCGCGCGTCCAATTTTGCTCTGTTCGTGCATCAAAACAAATGTGTTCAGACGCGAATTTGCGTCATGGGAGGAGTCTGTTGTGCCAGGATAATGGCCGCTCATTCAGGGCTAAATCCAACTGAGGCCACGCCGGTTTGCTCACCTGTGTCCCGGGTCGGTGCGAGGACATGTCCCCAGGACACTACTGCTGTATTTAGGCACTCAACACCAGCAGCAGAGCGGAGATATGGAAGAGTTTTTTCTTGTTTAATAGCGGTCTCTAGTGGTTTTAGCGGGTTATAGGCTAGGCTAGCAGTCAGTACACAGACTGTTTTCCCTGTTGTTTTGGGGAGAGCAGTAACTGCAAATCCAACGAGCTCAGCTCAGCACACGCTAAAGTTAAGGTCCCCTCTATGTCTTGTTACTATCTTTTTGACTGCTGTCTTTATAAAAGTAGCAGAGCTGCTGTAGGCTGTAGTTTATAGCTCCACGTTCACATTGACAGCTTCGATAAGTCCGCCGTGATTGTTTTGATGGATCTCCGCTTTCTACGTCCTCCCACGTCACTGCAGGAGCCAGATCCTGATTGGTTAACGTGCTGCGAATATTATTGCAAAGTTCAGATTTTTCAACTCGGGCGTCAAGGGCGTCAAGAGCGTCAGACGCTCGATTCGCGCATCAGATGTGTCGACGCTCAATTCGCGCCGTGCTATTCGCACGTCAAAACCCGATTCGCGCCGCACTGGACGCTTGATTCGCGCCGCAGGATGTCTAGACATGCGTTTACATAGACTTAACATGTAAACCAGACGCCCCAGATGCCTCAAACACGTCCGGTGTGAACGCAGCATAAGGCGCACCTTCAATGAATGGCCTATTTTAAAACTGTTTTCATATATAGGGCGCACCGCATTATAAGGCGCATCCACTAGATGGCGCTGCGCTAAAGGGAATGTCAATAAAAGATAAGTCAGTCAGTCAAACTTTATTAATAGAATACAAACCAGCGTTCTTACAACTCCGTTCACTCCCAAAACAAGTTAGTGCATTCACAATACGGTAGCGTACGTACCGGTAGCTCTTATTTGCGCCGCCCTCGTTGAAAACAATGTATTTCCAACTCCATTTGTCGCAGTTCAAAGCTACATGAACAGCATTTGAGCGCTCAGTTTTCTGTCCCCTCAATGTCGCAACTCTTCTACTGAGATGGAGCAAAGGCTGCGCCTCCTTGTTCTTTTGCGGCAGGATCCATAAACACGCCTATGGCACACATGAACAGCTGGGACTGGAATTCCCCTTTACCGTTTTTACCGCTGTCACTTCGGCGACGCCCCCTGAATATGGTAGCCATAATTACAATACTAGTATTAGTATTAGTAGAAGTAGAAGTAGTAGTAGTAGTAGTAGTATTAGTAGTAGTAGTATTAGTAGTAGTAGTAGTAGTAGTAGTAGCAGTAGTAGTAGTAGCAGTATTAGTAGCAGTATTAGTAGCAGTAATAGTAGTAGTAGTATTAGTAGTATTAGTAGTAGAAGTAGTAGTAGTAGTAGTATTAGTAGCAGTATTAGTAGCAGTAATAGTAGTAGTAGTATTAGTAGTATTAGTAGTAGAAGTAGTAGTAGTAGCAGTATTAGTAGCAGTATTAGTAGCAGTAATAGTAGTAGTAGTATTAGTAGTATTAGTAGTAGAAGTAGTAGTAGTAGTAGTATTAGTAGCATCTATTGGGAGATGGGGTTAATGTTACAGATGACATTATGGTGTATGTTATAATGTGACAGAGTTGGACCTGGATCATGTTGATTTTCTGGTTCTGGTGATCCAGAAGGTTCTAAATGCAGGAGGTACAGATGAAACTGGATACTGCACAGAAACAAATGTAGCTACACTTCAACAAAACGCTAAATGAAAGGTGAGGGTTTTCTCTGTCAGTAGTATGTTCACAGATCTGATGGATCTACTACTACTAATACTACTACTACTACTAATACTACTACTACTACTACTTACTGAGCTGGTTTTTTCTCAGGGGAGTGACCTATGGCTCTCCGAGGGTTTCTATGGCACAGAGAGTGGCGTACGCAAGCTTTATAAATGAGGCCCCTGCTCAGTAACAAGCACTGATCAAAATGTACTTTATTGTGTTTTTAACCTGTTAAGCTCTGAGGCCTTTTTCCCGAAAATTCTATATCTACATTTATTAAGGTTTTACTTAGCATTTACTAGGTGTACATAGCTAACCTTGGTAGCAAATTAATTGGTGGACTTTGGGGATTACTGTGGAAGAGAAATAATATTAATAAATTATATTGTTTGACCATAAATTGAGGTTGAAATGGATTATTCTAATTTCCGCCTGAAAAAAAAAACACATATTTGCCTCCAAAAAAGCCTTTTTCCTTCCTGTAGTGAAGCAAATAACAAAATAAATTGAAAATTTCACATATCTTGGTCTACTGCAGCAAAATTTGTGCCAAATAACCAAAGTAATGGAAAGATATACATGTTTTATTTTTAAAAAATCCAGGCGGAATCCAACTGTTGAATAGAAATTGAAGTAGATAGTTTTGTTGCCACGAATTGTCTGGTTTAAGAGGTTAAAATCCAATCATTATTTTCAAAAACCCACACAAAGTGCTTTACAGATCATAAAAACATACAAGGCATAATACAAAATAACATGAATAAAACCAATAAACATATTCATATATACCCATTATACGCCCAGTTCTATGCTTATACCTGTTTTATCTCTGCACACGTCGTCCTCTCTCCTCTGTGGCCCCATCGTGTGTCCCCTGGGGGCCCCTGTGAGTCTGTCTCTTCACATCGAGCTGAAGCCCAGTGTTGTGGGTCAGAGCCGAGCGTGACTCACTGCAGACTGAATGTCACTGGGCATTTACTCCACACATGGCTCTAAATATCCTCCACGCTTGGGTATTTATAGACGCACGGCTGCAGCTCGACAGGAAGTGGTCAGGGAAATCTGAAGGATGCTGCGAGCTGATTGGACGCTGCAGAGATGGGTATATTTTCCTTATAATTGTCTTTATTTACTTCAAATTATAGTCAGGCATGGAGATATGAGCCTCACTTTTCTTGGTTTGGTCCAGTTTTAGTTTATAGTCCTGGTTTTAGTCCTGGTTTTAGTCCTGGTTTTAGTCCTGGTTTAGAGCTGATGCATCGTACTGTGACCTGTTTTTAAGAAGCCTCTGAACAAAGAAAGGTTTGTTCCAAAAAAAGCACAAAATAGCAAAGAAATAAAAAGAAAAATCAAAACTAGAAGCACCCAGAGAGCGTAGACTCTCAGACTCAAAGATCTTCTAGTTTAGGGCTAAATGCTCTCACCATTGAGCTCTCACTTAAATGATGCTTAAACTGTAGCTCAGTGCTGTAGTTCTCTGTATATTTTTTTTGTTTAGCCTGGGTTTACACACTGTTTATTCTTGGTTTAGTCCTTTTTGTTGAAGTTTTAATTCATATTTAGCCAGACTTTTATTAGACTTTTGTCTTGATCTTGTCGTTCCAGTCCGTGTGCTAACCTGGCTTAGTTTGTGGTTCTTTTAACTTGCGTCCCGTCTTTTATTCCAAGGTTTATTTTAAGGTTTTTCATTTTATTAGTGTGTTTTTTATTTATATTTTGCCTCAAAGGGTTTTACAGAAATAGACAAACGCTGCACATTACTCCCCCATCACCGAGCCCTTGTGCAGCGTGGCTTATCTAGAGCTGGCTTTATCTGAAAATGAACTGCAGCGTCATCCCTGTTCCTGACTGTCCTGACCTTAAGATTTGTCGAAAAGGAAGTTTTTAAGCCTAACCTTAAACGTAGAGACTGTATCTGCCTCTGACGTAGACATAAAACAGGAGCTTTGTAATTAAACTCTGGAGCAGAACCTTTTTTATCTCATGATTCTTCAAAAAAATGTATACATACTTTTATGTAAATGTACTTTTTCCCCCTTTTAAACTCAAATAAAATAAAAAAAACAGCCTATCTTTAAAATGAAAAATATAACAATATAAAATCATGTTGTTCTGCTTTTTTAAAAATAATAAAATAAAATAAAAAAATTAAAAAACTTTAAATGAGTTATGCAAAAAATATATATTAAAAAAATTATCTTCAGTATGTTCACATTTTTATCAACTAATGCTTTCATAAGTGTCAATAGTTCTCTATGAAAAGATTGCAGATGTTTTCTTATCAACATAAATTATAAAAAATAATTCCATTTTCAAAGTGCTCACATACCCCTAGGGGCCCCTCGGTAATTTTGAGAAGGAAGCCCTGGTTTAGCCACGGTTTTGTCTGAACAATGTGTGTGAGGTGTGCAGTGTTTCTGACTGGATCGTGTTACACAACAGTGTGGGCTGCACACATCGATTTGTGTGAGTCGCTGACTTTAGCGGCTCCATTTGTTAATTGGATATTGATGAAATAATGTCATGACCTTGATCATCAAATTAAAAGAACAAGTGACTCACAGTGTTTCAGAGTGGAATGAATGCAAAGGTTCAGGCGATTAGCAATTAGCAGATCACGCTGTCAACAAGAAAACTTACTACACGATGTTCGGATACGGAACACGAGTCAGAGATGCTTCAGGAGGAAACTGAGCTGAATCCAAAACTGACCAGGACACATCCCCCAGGGCCGTACGCAGGATTCTCTAAACACTGAGGTCCAACAAAGCTGCTTACACTGCGGCAGAGGAGCAAAGTTATCCTCGTGTTTGTCTGTGGCACTCAAGAAAAAAGCAATGTGCCGTGCCATTGGACAGTTTTTATTATATATTATTATGTGCCATAATTATTTTATTTGAAGCAGCTATTCACAGTGCACACTCTTTACCTATGGTACGTTGAATACCCATACTCTGTCAGACTGTATACTGTACATGTTAGGGCTGTAACGATATGTTTTTGCAACGATACGATATGTATCGATTAGAAGTGTTTTGATTAGATTCAAGAACAATATTGGCTGATTTGGAACAATATGATTCGATTCGATTCAACACCTTCGTATCGATAATCAATACAGCAACTTTTTCCCAAAAATCATAAAAGTTTACTCTCAAATGTAGCATCGCAGCCGGGGTTGATTATGTCCAGCAGACAGAGAGTGAAGAGAAGTTGAAAATAACATTTTATTTAATTAAAAACACAAAATTTATCTCCATAAAGCCATATCTGGTTTTATTTTAACATACAAAGTTTTGATATTTCGATATTATCGATTGATACCTCATGTGTATCGATATTCACTTCCTAGAAAACGATACGATTTCGATACAGGTCATGTGTATCGATGTAGTTGTATCGTAGGGAAAAAAAACGAATACAGTTACTGTATTGTTACACCCCAGTACATATTTATTATAATGTATTTAATAGCTCATATTCTAATTTAGTTTATTTAGCTCTACTTGTAGTTTAGTTTTATTTTATTTTTTTATTAAATTATCTTTGGTCCAGACTGGTCTCTGATACACTTTGTGCTCTTGTGTGATACCACTGTGTGCTACTGCTAACTGTACTGATGCTGCTTGCAACAATGCAATTTCCCCACTGAGGGACTAATAAAGGTTTTCTTATTCTTATTCTTATGCACAGAACGCACACACCTGCTTCACACTAAAGAATAGATCGGCTAAATGCATTAGAAACTACAAAAAGAACAACAAACACCTCAGAATTAGGCCAAAACGAACCAAGGGCATAATCCAGAACAAAACATGAAAATATGGAGGAAAAAATACCAAAGTCCGGACCTCGTGAACCTCATAGCTGCGTACAACCATGACCTTGCCTGTATGAATGTGTGAGTTTGATTGTGTGTTTGGTGGTGGTTGGATAGGTCATAGCCACAGAATGGCTGCCATGTCTTTGTCAGTCCGCCCCAGGGCAGCTCAGGCTACAGAAGTATCTGTGACTGAGGAGGGACGGAATAATGCACCTGATTTTTATTATTATTATTAGTTATTATTATTATTATTATTATTATTATTATTATTATCCTTTTTTCTTTAAAGGTGCTATGAGTATTATATATTTTTTATATTTCATAAAACTTACCCACATGTCCCAGATATGAGGTAAACATGTTTAAATCAAATATTAATTTTACTGACGGTACAGTTGCATTATTAACAATTAAAAATATATTTAACATAAAGGCCAAGTTGTTTATGTTTACGTTTTTGTTTGGTTCTAAAACTGCATCACTGATCGTCCAATCAGAAAAGAGGCCATTGTTTTGATTTACACTGCAGTACCTTTTTCAAACCAGTAGAGCGCATGCTGCTTACAGAGCCTTTAATGTTCTTTCATCTTGGGTTTGCAGGTGGCTGAAGTCTGTCCCAGCGAACTTTGGGCCTAAGGCGGGGTACGCCCTGGACTTGTGGCTTGTTAGTCGCAGGGCTAACACTTAGCAACACACACAGACAGACGACCTATTCACTCTCTCATTCATTCACTGGGGGACATTTAGATTCTCGTGAGAAACAGTGGCTGTGTCCGAACGTCATCCTTAGCCCCTAACCCCTCAATCACTTTATAAGTCCAGCACTATATAACAGACTGTAGTGCACTCATTTTGTGAATAATTCGGACACTCGCACACTATTTTTCGCTCATCGGTGATCATGTGACTCTGGCGTCTGTGTAAAAAAGTTTGGCGAAAACTCCGCTGATAATGTTCTTCTGTGATGAAGCCCTACCAGACTCACTTGATGTTTTAGTATTTATAGATAAATAATAGTCATACGTGTGATATTTAACATGAATTATCGCTGTAATGAATAAAACAGAGTGGATTATTGCAGCTCTGTGCCTTACGTGGGGAGGCTGAGCGCTGGCTAAGCTAACGTTAGCAATTTACACTGCAACGGTTTATTTAAGAGCTTTTTATTTCTGATTACGACGTGACAGAAGTAAAAAAAAATGTGTTTCTAACTGGTTTCATTCAGACGTGTTGTGTACAGTTTAAAGTCCTGTCGCGGTCCCGCATTCTGGTCTATACTGACCTCTAGTGACCATCGCTGTCCACTACTTTTCAAAATGCATTGTGGGAAATTTTGAGTGCGCTATTTTTTATCTACTAGACATTCGGACACCACTACAAAATGGCGTGACCACTACATAGTAGGGTTGTAACTAATGATTATTTTGGTCGATTAGTCGACTGTCAAACGATTATTGTGTATTGTTTGTGTTTAACACCACACTGCTGTACGTTACACCTGCTCACATCCCTGATTATCAGCCTTCTACCATAACAACATTCTATTGTTAAAATAATGACCAAGATATATGATATATATAACCCCAAGTTATGTTAAAACTCGCGAGTGAACAACAGAGAAAAGCTTTGATGTATCTGCAATTTACAGACCGCATGCGACATTTGTCAGCTCAGACTACTGTTACAGGCTAAATGTGCCTCGTTAGCTTAACTTGCAAAAACTTACCCATGAGTATCAGAAGTGGACACAGCTGTTTTTGTTTCAGGTGCTCATGTGTTGCCGTTGTACTTCCGTGAAAAGACAGCTCTGTTTTGCAGCCTACACAGGACTGGCTTTGTTTAGACTTTTTTTCTTTGAAATTCTCCCACACTTTCGAATGTTTTGGTCTTATTCTTTTCTCCGCTTCCATCTGACTTTCAGCCATCGTTTGTGTGTCTTCTTCTTCTTTGTCAGAATGCAGTCAAATGAGACAGACAATGATAGACAACAGGAAATACTGCCCCCTTAACTTCCTGCAGTGTATTGCGGTCCCTCAAAATAACACCGGGTCATAAAAAAATGCGTTTTTCAGGATGGATTTTGAGGTAGAGGAACCAGCGACAGATGTTTATTTGGATTTTCTTTCTTTTAAATGAATAGATTTTATTTAAAAGTATTGTACATTACTCATTTGGGGCTCTGATTCCTCACAGACATGTTTTATTTTGGAGTAAAATGGCATCATACAAAAAGTTTAAGGAAGTAAACAGCTTTTTTTCCTGTTTCTGTTCAAAAAAGGACAACAGAACTGCCCTCTGCTGCCCTCTGCTGGTCTTTTAAATGCTTTTTTTTTTTTTTTTTGCAATTTTACAAACAAAATGTGCATCCATACGATGCGTCAACAAATCGTCATCGTCGATTATGTCGACTAATTGTTACAGCCCTACTACATAGTGCACTATATAAAGCTTAGGGAGGACATTCGGACACAGCCCTGGAGACCTCTGTTTGACCTCTGTCTGACCTCTGTCTGACCTCTGTCTGACCTCTGTCTGACCTCTGTCTGACCTCTGTTTGACTGAACTGTTTACCTTTAATATATTGATTAAACTGATCTGCTTCTATTTAGCCTGAAAAACACTGTCCAGGGACTGTTCTGGTTCAATTTTCGGCTTTTGGATGTGACCACTGACCAAATATTGTCTTTTTACCCCTCTATCTTCAAGAACTTTCATTTAAATATAATAATGTTGATCGTTTTTATTGGGAGACCTGTGTGCGGTGAAGTATCAAACAGACTGATGACCATTTGTTTCTGTTTTTGTTGTGTCCACAGCAATCCATGAGTTTCCCAGAGACTACTTCACCAACAAGGAGCGGACAGAAGGAGCAGTGGGTCTGCATGTCCTCTGTGTGAGTATCAGCCTGTACTGTCCAATATTCAGTGTATCATAGCTTCTTGTAACAAAGTGAGGAAGACAAGTAACCATTTTACTACAAAATGAAAAAATGTCTGTGAGGAATCAATGGAAACAGAGCTGTACATTGTTTTTTTGGATAAATGAATGAGAGCAGACTGGATGTAGAGGGCTCGTTGTTGATTGGACAGTGCTTCATGCAGGAGTAGGAGGGAAACGAGCTGTTTGGATCTCACAGAAACTCACCGCCAGAGAATACAGGATTACTCAAACAGACCTGAATGAAACAAAACACAACTCCAGGTCTGTTTATAATGAAGGAACAACATTATAACATGATAGAAAGCTCAGAAAAGTGGATTTTGGAGGTAATATGCAACATTTTAGCATAGCATTTCATCTAAATTAATTTTTCACTGTGATACATATTGGAAGACTATACTATCTTATATATATTTAGTATATGGTTGTATTAAATATTCAGAAACAGTAGACATTGAAGTGGATATGAACTGAATATTTGTGAGCCAGAGATCTTGTTCCTGTCTCAGACCATGACGTAAAACTGTAATACTTTCTATTCTTTTCTTCAAAATCTACTGTCACATCTCATCTGACCTGTGATCTAATGAGGCCATAAAAAGTCAACAAAAATCTCTAAAAGATACTCACTAAAGAAATATCAGAACAATAGGGGTGTGATGATAAAGTAACTATCGATGTATTGATTTTTTTTCCTATGATACAACTACATCGATACACGTGACCTTGTATCAAATCGTATCGTTTTCTAGGAAGTGACTATTGATACACATGAAGTATTGATTGATAACATCGGAAATATCGAAACCAAATATGGCTTTTTGGAGATAAATTTTGTGTTTTTAATTAAATAAAATGTTATATTCAACTTTTCTTCCCTCTCTGTCTGCTGGACATAATCAACCCCAGCCGCGGTGCTACATTTGAGAGTAAACTTTTATGATTTTTGGCAACACCTTCGTATCGATTATTGATATGAAGGTGTTGAATTGTATCGTTCCAAATTAGCCAATATCTTCTATATTCTTGAATTGCATCAAAACACTTCTAATCAATACATATCATATCGTTGCAAAAACGTATCGTTACAGAACAACCTTCCTAAAACTGTGACATGACATCTTCTGTATTCCCTACAGTTGTTTTAATGAATAAAAATAATAAAATAATGACAGATGTGAAGAGCAACCAGTTCACTCAGAGTCAAATCTGGGCTTAGTGCGACGTCAGGACACTCTTCACAAAATTCATTTGTGTTTTCAGATCATGGTTTTGTGTTTATTTTGACATTTTAAGTCATTTAAATAAAATCTTATCAACTCCTCTGTATTGGTCCCAAAGTTATAACACATTTTGGTCTTTCGTTCCTAGATTTAACACAAAACTGAGGCTTAGTATTGAGCCTGTTACCCAGAATGCACCAGGTCCCCTTCATTAGCCCCAGATCAGATAATACTAAACAGCTTGAGTGACAGAGGTGACTGCAGAGACCGTTATCCTGCCTGTCTGTCTCTAAATGGTTTTGTGATGTTTTGGGGCTGAACAGCTGTTGCTCAGAGGATTAACATGTTCCTAATGCGCCGCACCAAAATACAGAGTAATTCAGCTAATGTCCCGCTCTCTGTCCACAGACGGGACGGGTCAGAGTTTATCAGGATGGATTTTGAGGTAGAGGAACCAGCGACAGATGTTTATTTGGATTTTCTTTCTTTTAAATGAATAGATTTTATTTAAAAGTATTGTACATTACTCATTTGGGGCTCTGATTCCTCACAGACATTTTTTATTTTGGAGTAAAATGGCATCATACAAAAAGTTTAAGGAAGTAAACAGCTTTTTTTTCCTGTTTCTGTTCAAAAAGTACAACAGAACTGCCCTCTGCTGCCCTCTGCTGGTCTTTTAATCACACAATATTTTAAAAGGTTGTAAAATGTGCAGTGCTATTCTAGAGGTGACCAAGATTGGTTTAAAAAGATGAATAAAAACATAATATTGGTCCTTTAAGTATTAGTTGTTAAGGGTTAGTTGCTATTTACAAAGCTTTACTTCAACATTTTTAAACATCATTAGTTATAAACATGGTTATTACTGTTTAATAAGGTCATGTAAATGCAAAACTATAAATTCCAGTGTCAATTCTGTATCTATGAATTGTTTATTTTGGAAGAATAAGCCAATCTTTATCCGCAAGCATGTTTTTTGTTTACATTGACTCTCGCTTACAAAACTGTGCATTTGCTCTCAGATTTACAGCTCCTCTCTCACAAAACTGCTCATGTACAAAAATGGGTTTTGCTCTCTCTCGCATTGTTGCAGCTCGCTGACAGATATTCTGCTCTCAAACCTCTCTCAAAACTCACTCTTACTCACAAAATGAACAAAACTGGCCAATCAGATGCCAGCTCTGACTGACCAATCAGACCTGGTCTCTGCGGTGTGTTTGCTTCGCAGCAGTAGCTTTTTATGTGGGCAATGACCATGGATGTATAATAAGACCTGGATAAGGCTCTGCCCCTTCCCCCCTGGTGGCCACTCTGTGGAACTGCAGCGAAAAATCTCATGCGGCCCAGAAAGGTTTTTTTTCATAGAGCGCTGTGTAAAAACAAACGCCTGGTGTTCGGCTACAGGGCACCTACAGCTGAGAACATGGTTGGATTTTGTAGTTTTTATTGCTCATTTTGACACTATGGACTTTTTTCCTCTTTGAAATCTTTAATTTAGTTAAAAAATAACTTCCACCATCGCGCCCCCATTGGTCAGAGCTGATCTTGCTGTACATGGAGCAAGGCCGCGCCCCCTCTATGGGCCGCACTGAGTGGAAGTAACGCAGAGGTAAAACCCTTTTTTGGCATCCTGTGCCAATGAGCACGGCTTTTGAAAACGTTGGTCATGACGTAATAATAATAATAATAATACATTTTATTTATAAAAGCGCTTTTCATGACACTCAAAGATGCTGTACAAGGGTAAAACAAGAGAAACAAACAACAAAACAAGCAAACAAATATTAAACTTTAAAAGCAGTTCTGAAAAGGTGGGTCTTGAGAAGGTTTTTGAAGGTGGGGAGGTGGGTGCAGTCACGGATGGGTTGTGGGAGTGAATTCCAGAGGGTGGGGGCAGCGACGGAGAAGGCTCTGTCACCCCAGGTTCTGAGCTTGGTCCTGCAGGGGAGGGAAGGAGGGAGCGGGAGCGGGACGGGGCGTGGCGGTGGAGCAGGTCAGAGAGGTGGGAGGGGGCCAGGTTATGGAGGGCTTTGAATGTGATGAGGAGGATTTTGAATTGGTTGAGGGATAGGGAGCCAGTGGAGATTTTGGAGGACAGGGGTGATGTGGTCACGGGAGCGGGTGCGGGTGAGAAGGCGGGCAGCAGAATTTTGAATGTATTGGAGTTTTTGGAGAGTTTTGGAAGGGGTACCAAAGAGGAGGCTATTGCAGTAGTCGAGTCTTGACGTGATGAAGGCATGTGTTAGGGTTTCAGACGTCATTCACCATCCAGTTCTATAATCCATCCATGACAGACAACAGGAATCTAATGTCTATGAGGTAAATATTTAACAATGAATAAATAACAGGGCTCTCAAGTCTCAGGCATTCACCTGTGAGACACACACTTTTCACCTCTCTCACACGCCACACCTCGCATTTCTCACGCTGAAAAAAAGTCCTATTATTGGACGGAAATTAGACCTAACGCGAACGTGAACAATTTCTCCTGTTTGGGGCGATATATTTTCACTCATTGCATCAGTAGCTACCTCTTCATCACTTCCTGCTGTGATTCGTGGCCGCCTCTGTCTCCGCTCTGCGTCCCTGCGCGGTCACGTGACGCAGTGGCACACAGCAGCCTGCAGGGGGCAGAGTGTCACGGGTCTGTTTGGTTTAAATGGCCAACACGCTAAACCTAAACAAACTAAAGACAGGAGGGCTACAGAGGTGTCCCAGACTCTGGTTCGACCTGTGGCAGTGTGTAGTGTGGGACAGGAGGGAGATCAGGCTCCAGCATGGGATGAACTGATCCTGTAGTGGCTCATGAGTGCACGAGGAGAACAGAAAACCACCGCAAAGACGCGAGAGAGGGACAGTTTATGGAGAAATAAATACCGTATTTTCCGCACTATAAGGCGCATCGGATTATAAGGCGCACCTTCAATTAATGGCCTATTTTAAAACTGTTTTCTTATATAGGGCGCACCGCATTATAAGGCGCATCCACTAGCTGGCGCTGCGCTAAAGGGAATGTCAATAAAACAGTCAGATAAGTCAGTCAGTCAAACTTTATTAATAGAATACAAACCAGCGTTCTTACAACTCCCTCGTTGAAAACAATGTATTTCCAACTCCATTTGTCACAGTTCAAAGCTACATGAACAGCGTTCGAGCGCTCAGTTTTCTGTCCCCTCAATGTCACAACTCTTCTACTGAGATGGAGCAAAGGCCGCGCCTCCTTGTTCTTTTGCGGCAGGATCCATAAACACGCCTATGGCACACATGAACAGCTGGGACTGGAACTCCCCTTTACCGTTTTTACCGCTGTCACTTCACTGAATACGGTAGCCATAATTAACCAACATTGATCCATATATAAGGCGCATCGGATTATAAGGCGCACTGTCGGTTTTTGAGAAAATTAAAGGCTTTTAGGTGCGCCTTATAGTGCGGAAAATACGGTAAATACAAAAATTTTAAATCTGTTTGGTTCAATAAATTTACTTAGGATATATACATTTATTATTAAAAAAAATCTCACACCAAGCCTGGATCAAAACTTGAGTAAGTATAAGGTATAAGTATAAACCTTGAATAAGTATACCTAAAATCACTTCACCGTTGCTCTCATCGTACGGTCGCACTTTTATTTGCTGCCCAATACTGAAGACACAACGGGTCATAGTTTAATAATGGGGAGCTATTCTAAAGTGACAGAAATCTTGTTACCAATGCAATCTGCCAGCCAGACTTTACTTTCTTTTCGAAACCTGGAAGTCTGGTTCCTCAGCCACTGAGAGCCGTTTCGAATCAGTTGATACCGGCCTATCACAGCCGTTTATCTGCAGCGTGTCTGACAAAAGAGAAGATAAGAAGATAATCTATCAGAGCTCCTCTCGCCTCTGAGCGTGTTTAGTGTTTTCCTTCGTCACCTGTTGGTTCTGCTGAAGTCCTCGTTGTTGTTCAGTCCTCTGTGGGATTTTTGTCTTCGTCCCACGTAACCACCACATTCAAACAAACCCACTGAAAAGTATAAGACAGTCCTTTTTAGCAAAACTGGCAGCAGATCTGATCTTCCCTGTGTGTTTGTGCTTCAGGCCGTCTACATGTTCTACGCTCTGGCGCTGGTTTGTGACGACTACTTTGTGCCCTCGCTGGAGAAGATCTGTGAGGTGAGGACGGCTGAACCTAACGACAGAATGCGTGTACAGTT
>CM036254.1:4146382-4151382 GCA_020698575.1 Bostrychus sinensis
TGAGAAAGTGGTCTGGTGAGTCTGGTCCCGTTACGTTCACACTGCAGGTCTTAATGCTCAATTCTGATTTTTTTGGTTGAAATCTTTTTAAAAATCTTGGAAAAGAAGACAGGACAGATCCAGGAGTTTGTTACTGTCTAATCCGTCCGGTTTCCGCCTCTCCCAGTGCAGAATTGTGGCATTTGTTGCATAATAATTGATGCTGCCTTCATGTGCTATGGGAATTATGGAAAATACCACTTGCCGAGGTCAAATTTGCACACAAACGCCCCCTTTTATTGTAATTTCCACTGAGTTGCCGAGATGAGGTCGGGTTTGAGCTTTCAAAATGGCGGAGATTGTGGATGGTTTTGTTGATGTTTTTACTCACGTTAGCTCATTGTTTAATTATGTAGCATACACAATTTTAACATAGCATTAGCAAACTTGTACAATTCTATCCTTAAAGTTACACTGTGTAACTTTTCTCCTAAATATGTGGGGCATACTGACTTGTTTTTGTGATTTTTTGAGCGATTATAAGGCCTGAGGCGCGATCTGTTGCTCCGAGCGGGGCTTCTGTACTGAGAAACCGCCCTCGCAACTTGGCCGGGAGCGCTCCGCTGTTCAGGAAAAGTCATGTGACAGGGAACGACTTGAGGCGCAGGTATAACCAGGAAGCTACTTTTAGCGTTGTTATTTTCGCCAGTTCGTCAGGGCCGAAGGACACAAGAAGATGAAGACAATGTCGGACGAGGCAAGAAAAAGAAAATGTGAAAGGGACCGCACCAGATCGCAGACAAGAGTCAACATCGGACAGACTTTTGCTCGCTGGCGTCAGATGAGAGACAGAGAAGGCTGCAAATCAGATCACGTTTTTGCTTCTTTATTGTTGGGCAGGTAAATTAGCCTCTTTATTTTTTCTTTAGAACGTGCTTTTTCATACAGTTATTAGTTGTTTTTACTGCGACCATTGCGCGATATTTGTTGATAAGCTAACGCTAGCGCTAACTCTATAGAAGATCCAGTCCAAACTTCCAAAGGTAGCAGCAGGTCAACTAAAGTTGAAACAATGATGGAAATAGACGCACGCTCGCACAGTTTCAGAAGGAGGAGGGGCCCTAGTGTTTACGTTTGGGACGGTGCAGTGGCACCTGTGGCCTCTAGAGGCGCAAGACCGGGAATCTTACACAGTGTAACTTTAAAATGACTATGATTCATAATCCATACAAAATACAGCACACTTACCGTTACCACAACAGCACTTGAACACAACAACTCGTAATTTCCTATTTACAAGTGGAAAATATCATCTTTCCCATAGCACGTGAAGGCAGCATAAGTAAAAGTCAGATTAAATGTGACTTGGAGGTCCCATTGTGAAAGATCAGACACTGATCTGATTTAGGAGCACAAATCAAAGAGCACTAGTTTGCATTTGGAATAAAATCTGATTTGTCATGAAAAAATAAAAAAATGGTAAAAAATAATAATAAAATAAAGTCAGATTTGGGCCACTTTCTTCTGCCGTCTGAGCCTAATAAACTGACCTCCTGTGTCTTTCAGGTGGGAGGCCCTCACTCTTATTCTCATGTATTTCGTCTACATTTTAATCATGAAGTAAGTCATTTTCACAACTCTCCAGTAAGTTATTGTTCATAATAATAATAATAATAATAATAATAATAATAATAATAATAATAATGGTGTTTGGTGTTTTAACAGATTTAACTCTAACGTGGTTCGGTTTCTGGAGCGGAGGAAAAAGAACTCGTCCGCTTTGAGAAACGGAGCGGCCACAAACACGGAGCTGGACGACGGAGAGGCCACGGCCGTCCTGCTCAAGAAAGGTGAAATAAAAAATAAAAATAGGTGAAATAAACCAAAAATATGTTAATGTAATACGTTTATCGATCGAGCAACGCCACAGTTTTACAGTTAAGAAAAAATGGGTCAGTAACAAATCATTTGGTCTCATTCATGTAGAGCAGCGGTTCCCAAAGTGGGGTCCGGGGCCCTCTGGGGGTCTGCAAAGGTACTGCAGCGGGCCCCCAGAGGCTGTCTATATTAAGTCCATAAAAAATAAATTGAGTTTGAATGCACTGTAAAAAAACAATGCTGCAAAAACTCAAGGCAACAGGATCACTCAAGATTTTTTAGTTTTGGTGATCAACTCAAAATCTCATTTTATATTTTTTTACTCACCAAATTTAACGTTTATACATCTAAAAACTTTATTTTTTCCAACTCATCTTACAGCGACTGACTCCATTGTTCAGAAAAAGTATTATTGATAATAATAAAAACTAAATATACTACATTTAACAAAAGAATAACTTTTTCTGAACACTGTAAGTTGGCTGTAAGATGAGTAAAAAAATAATGACAGAGAGAAAAACTTAAAAATTAGAAAAGTTTTTAGACGAATGAACATCAAATTAAGTGAAAATGTGGAAAACTTGAAATCTTGAGGGATCCTTTGCCTTGAGTTTTTGAGTTTTTGCAGCATTTTGTTATTTTTACAGTGTATTTGTTTAAAAATATAACTTTAAAACACTTTTTAGCCAATAGTCAGTGTCTTTTGTAATGTTTTTATAGAAATCTATGGAGAAAAACATGAAAATAAAATTTGTAATGGAGGGAAGTTGTATTGTTGGGGTCCGCGTGGGATTTTGGTAAATTTAAGGACACTCCTGACTTTGGGAATGGCTGATGTAGATGTAAGCATTATACCCGCAAGCATTTTATTTATTTTTTTAAGGAATAATATGTAAAAAAATATATCATCGACGTCAGACTGGAAAAACTAAATATTTTGTTGCAATATAAGTCTGTTAATGTTATAAAACTACAGAATTTCAGTGCATAAAGGTGCTCAGATCTGTCCTTGGGATTCTTTTTGGAAATGTTTCCATCGGTGAATCCTTCTAAAAATATAATAAGTAAATGTACAGTACGAAGCACAGTGAGTTGTTGTACGGCTGGATGGTTATTTTTGGTAATTTTACTCAAGTAAAAGTATCAAAGTGCTCCTTTTTAAATGTACGCAGGCTCAGCTCATGAATGTGTTAAATATGAACGATTTTGTTGATTCCAGATGAAATGAACAAACTGAGACTGAGCTCTGAGGTCTTTATTATTGTGATGTTTCTAAAGCAGTGCTACTTTACTGCATCTGTTATATTTAAGTACTGAGGGCGCAACAAAAACACAGGATTTTAAACCAAAACTCAAAATACTTTGGACTCAAAAATGTAGAGGAGTAAAAGTAAAAGTGCCCTTTGTAAAAATTATTCAAGTAAAGTAAATAAGTACTTTTACTTTGTTTACATTGCACCGCAGTTTGTAGAAGGGGGACATTAAGTAACTTTCTAAAGTAAACATTCACTTCTTAAAAATGCTTTGGTGCAGCCATTTCCAAAGTCAGGAGTCTCATGGCCCCCTTTATGATCTGTGGACAAAAACATTTCACTCTGTTCAAAAGACTAAGGGCCAGATTTATCAAAGGTTAGCTGCACGCTAACTGAATAAGAGTCGCTAAAATTGGAGCAAACCCAGACGCAGTTGAGATTTGCGTGTCTTACAGGAGCAGAGCGAACGCAGAGCAGATTTTGCTCCTATGACCTAATGAATCTGTAAACTGAGGCGTTCTTCCCAGAGTGCGCAAAATGGAAGAAAATGCAAATTCATTCATTTACCGCCCGCAATATTATTTATCAAGGCTCATCATGACTTTGCGTGCGAAAATAGTGTATAAATGTAGCACGTTGGAGAAGGACGTGCTAATCTTTTGCACAGATGGCTGCTGTGATTCGTGTGAGACGAAGGAGAAGAAATGAACAAATACGTAGGGTTAGAGTTTGCCACACGTGCAGATCTTTTTGCCATGACGGAGGAAAAAATTATTCACCAGCACTTTCAGCTCTTCTTAGTTAAATTTTTGCTTCCGTTTGTGTTCCACTTCCGCACCTTCCATGACGCAAAACAATACACACAATGATGCCGTTTAAATAGCTCCGCCCCCTCTGTTTGCACTGTCACCGGCCACGCAGTTTGTCTTAGTAATTCACGCACAACACGAACATTAATAGTGTAACGGGGTGTGATTTTGCTCATTAAAAGTCTAATGCTGCCTTGTTGCACATCCGTTTACATTAGTCAATCTGCGTTGTGTTCGATGTGTGCTGCGCTGAAGGAAGGACCAAATACACTGCTGACCACTGGATGCACTTTTAATCATGGTTCTGCACAAATAAAAGAACATAGAAATCCTTGTCACATGCAGTCTCTCCCATGTACACAGCTCATCAGTCCCCTCCTCTCAGATAGCATAGCGCAGACTGAGGGACAGCTAACACTGTGCATATATAGGTTAGACCATTTCACAGTTTTAGTAATAAAAATAAAAAATACACATTTATGATATTGTAAAAGGCCCAGGGTTTAACACGGATTAACTGAACAATATATGAATGCACTGCACATACCTGCACAAATAAAAGAACATAGAAATCCTTGTCACATGCAGTCTCTCCCATGTACACAGCTCATCAGTCCCCTGTTAGCAAGTAAACACATGGAGAAAGCTGTAGCTCTGAGACATGTGCATACAGTAAACTTGCTAAAGACAGCAAAACACTTTAACATGGGTCACATTTCTACATGTGAACAGTAAAATTATGAACAGTGGTGTTTTAACAATGAATCTTCATGTTTATCAAAGCTTTTACACCAAATAATACAATTATATTTGCGAGAGCACTACAATACATACCTCCTCTCAGATAGCATAGCGCAGACTGAGGGAGGCGCTGTTACAGCAGCACGTAGGCACATCGTGCTCTCTCTTAAAGTGACAGTACAGGCATAAATGTGCAACACTTTTATAACAATGAGAAAAGGCTAGAACTTGTATTTAACCATGTAATAAACATAGAACATTGAATACAGTGAAGGATTTGGTGAAGTTCACATATAAAAATAAAAGTACAATTTTACTCTGGTTACAATAGCGACCGCAT
>CM036254.1:4153882-4231382 GCA_020698575.1 Bostrychus sinensis
GAGACCGGGACCAAGACCGGGACCGGGACCGAGACCGGGACTGAGACCGGGACCGGGACTGAGACCGAGACTGAGACCAAGACTGAGACCGGGACCGAGACCGGGACCGAGACCGGGACTGAGACCGGGACCGAGACCGGGACTGAGACCGAGACCGGGACCAAGACCGGGACCGGGACTGGGACCGAGACCGGGACCGGGACTGGGACCGAGACCTGGACTGAGACCGGGACTGAGACCGGGACCGAGACCAAGACTGAGACCGAGACCGGGACTAAGACCGGGACTGAGACCGGGACCGAGACCGGGACCGAGACCGGGACCGGGACTGAGACCGGGACTGAGACCGAGACCGGGACCGAGACCGGGACCAAGACCGGGACCGGGACTGAGACCGAGACTGAGACCGGGACTGAGACCGGGACCGAGACCGGGACTGAGACCGGGACCGAGACCGGGACTGAGACCGGGACTGAGACCAGGACTGAGACCGAGACCGAGACTGAGACCGGGACCGAGACCGGGACCAGGACTAAGACCGGGACTGAGACTGGGACTGAGACTGGGACCGAGACCGGGACTGAGACTGAGACTGAGACTGAGACCGGGACTGAGACCGGGACTGAGACCGAGACTGAGACTGAGACTGAGACCGGGACTGAGACTGGGACTGAGACCGAGACCGAGACTGAGACCGAGACCAAGACCGAGACCGGGACTGAGACCGAGACTGAGACCGGGACTGAGACCGGGACCGAGACCGGGACTGGGACCGAGACCGGGACTGAGACCGGGACCGAGACCAAGACCGAGACCGGGACTGAGACCGAGACCGAGACTGAGACCGAGACCGGGACTGAGACCGGGACCGAGACCGGGACTGGGACCGAGACCTGGACTAAGACCGGGACTGAGACTGGGACTGAGACCGGGACTGAGACCGGGACCGGGACTGAGACTGAGACTGAGACCGAGACCAAGACCGGGACTGAGACCGAGACCGGGACCGAGACCGGGACCGAGACCGGGACCGGGACCGAGACCGAGACCGGGACCGAGACCGAGACTGAGACCGAGACTGAGACCGGGACCGAGACCGGGACCGAGACCGGGACCGAGACCGAGACCGAGACCGGGACTGAGACCGAGACCGAGACCGGGACTGAGACCGAGACCGGGACTGAGACCGGGACCGGGACTGAGACTGGGACTGGGACCGGGACTGAGACTGAGACCGGGACTGGGACCGGGACTGAGACCGGGACCAAGACCGGGACTGAGACTGAGACCGGGACCGGGACTGGGACGGGGACTGAGACTGAGACCGGGACCGAGACCGGGACTGAGACCGGGACCAAGACCGGGACTGGGACCAAGACCGGGACTGAGACCGGGACTGAGACCGGGACTGGGACCGAGACCGGGACCGAGACCGGGACTGAGACCGGGACTGAGACCGAGACCGGGACTGAGACCGGGACTGAGACCGAGACCGAGACCGGGACCGAGACCGGGACCGGGACCGGGACTGAGACCGGGACCGGGACTGAGACTGAGACTGGGACTGAGACCGGGACTGAGACTGAGACTGGGACTGAGACCGGGACTGAGACTGAGACTGAGACCGGGACTGAGACCGGGACTGAGACCGAGACTGAGACTGAGACTGAGACCGGGACTGAGACCGAGACCGGGACCGGGACTAAACCAGGGCTAAACCAGGACTAAACCAGGGCTAAACCAGGGCTAAACCAGGGCTAAACCAGGGCTAAACCAGGGCTAAACTAGGAATAAACCAGGACTAAACCAGGACTAAACTAGGAATAAACCAGGTTTAAACCAAGGGCTAAACCAGAATTAAACCAAGACTAAACTAGGAATAAACCAGGTTTAAACCAAGGACTAAACCACAATTAAACCAAGACTAAACTAGGACTAAACCAAGACTAAACTAGGACTAAACCAAGACTAAACTAGGACTAAACCAGGGCTAAACAAGGGCGAAATCAGACATAAACAAGACAAACCAGGACCAATACAGAACTAAACCTGGACTACAACAAGGGCAAAACCAAGGACTAAACCACAATTAAACCAAAACTAAACTAGGACTAAACCAGGATTAAACCAAGGACTAAACCAGGATTAAACCAAGGACTAAACTAGGACTAAATCAGGATTAAACCAAGACTAAACTAGGACTAAACCAGGATTAAACCAAGGACTAAACCACAATTAAACCAAGACTAAACTAGGACTAAACCAGGATTAAACCAGAGCCAACTGAGGACTAAAACAAGGACTAAACCAAGACTAAACCAGGTGTAGTCCTGGTTTAGTCCTGGCTAAAAACAAAGGCTAAACGAGGTCTAAACCAGGACCAATCCAGAACCAAACCAGGACTATACCAGGGCTAAAATTGTACTTAACCAGGACTAGACCTAAGAATAACCCAGAGTTAACCAGGACTAAACCAGGAGTAATTCAGGACTAAACCAGGTCTCTTCAGCCGCAGGACCTAGACTCAGTCGCGCTCATTAACGTGGTAAAGATCGGGACTACACCAAGACTAGACCAGTTTTAAACCAGGACTAAACCAGGACCCAGGCAGGTCCAGCCCTGGCCCGGTCTAACCCCTGTCGTTCCCTACAGAGGCAGCGTCTCATCAGCAGCAGGACCCTCACCAACGGAGACTCGGACGTCCCGGTGAAGGCGGGTCCCAGGAAGAGCGTGGAGAACGGCGTGTCGTCCGCAGCGGGAGGGGCCGACAGGAGCGGGCGCGATCGCCGTGACGACCGCGAAACGGGAAACGACACGGAGAACGAGGACAACGACAACAACGAGAACGACGAGGACGAGGAGGAGGAGGAGGGCGAGGGGCCGTTCGTGCCGCACAGGTGTCCAGGTAGGAACGGGTCTGGATCCCTTCCCATGCAAATAACGTACGCCGATCAGGCAGAACATTATGACCACTGACACAGATTATCTCTACATAGTGGCTATGTGAATGTTGTCCACAGATGAAGTGGTGAATAAGTTTAAATGTGAATGTTGTCCGCAGGTGGAGTGGTGAATAAGTTTAAATGTGAATGTTGTCCACAGATGAAGTGGTGAATAAGTTTAAATGTGAATGTTGTCCGCAGATGAAGTGGTGAATAAGTTTAAATGTGAATGTTGTCCACAGATGAAGTGGTGAATAAGTTTAAATGTGAATGTTGTCCGCAGGTGGAGTGGTGAATAAGTTTAAATGTGAATGTTGTCCTCAGGTGGAGTGGTGAATAAGTTTAAATGTGAATGTTGTCCTCAGGTGGAGTGGTGAATAAGTTTAAATGTGAATGTTGTCCACAGATGAAGTGGTGAATAAGTTTAAATGTGAATGTTGTCCTCAGGTGGAGTGGTGGATAAGTTCAAATGTGAATGTTGTCCACAGATGAAGTGGTGAATAAGTTTAAATGTGAATGTTGTCCTCAGGTGGAGTGGTGGATAAGTTCAAATGTGAATGTTGTCCACAGATGAAGTGGTGAATAAGTTTAAATGTGAATGTTGTCCTCAGGTGGAGTGGTGAATAAGTTTAAATGTGAATGTTGTCCACAGATGAAGTGGTGAATAAGTTTAAATGTGAATGTTGTCCACAGATGAAGTGGTGAATAAGTTTAAATGTGAATGTTGTCCACAGATGAAGTGGTGAATAAGTTTAAATGTGAATGTTGTCCACAGATGAAGTGGTGAATAAGTTTAAATGTGAATGTTGTCCTCAGGTGGAGTGGTGAATAAGTTTAAATGTGAATGTTGTCCTCAGGTGGAGTGGTGAATAAGTTTAAATGTGAATGTTGTCCACAGATGAAGTGGTGAATAAGTTTAAATGTGAATGTTGTCCACAGATGAAGTGGTGAATAAGTTTAAATGTGAATGTTGTCCTCAGGTGGAGTGGTGAATAAGTTTAAATGTGAATGTTGTCCTCAGGTGGAGTGGTGAATATGTTTAAATGTGAATGTTGTCTGCAGGTGGAGTGGTGAATAAGTTTAAATGTGAACGTTGTCCACAGATGAAGTGGTGAATAAGTTTAAATGTGAATGTTGTCCTCAGGTGGAGTGGTGAATAAGTTTAAATGTGAATGTTGTCCACAGATGAAGTGGTGAATAAGTTTAAATGTGAATGTTGTCCACAGATGAAGTGGTGAATAAGTTTAAATGTGAATGTTGTCCACAGATGAAGTGGTGAATAAGTTTAAATGTGAATGTTGTCCTCAGGTGGAGTGGTGAATAAGTTTAAATGTGAATGTTGTCCACAGATGAAGTGGTGAATAAGTTTAAATGTGAATGTTGTCCTCAGGTGGAGTGGTGAATAAGTTTAAATGTGAATGTTGTCCACAGATGAAGTGGTGAATAAGTTTAAATGTGAATGTTGTCCACAGATGAAGTGGTGAATAAGTTTAAATGTGAATGTTGTCCACAGATGAAGTGGTGAATAAGTTTAAATGTGAATGTTGTCCACAGATGAAGTGGTGAATAAGTTTAAATGTGAATGTTGTCCACAGATGAAGTGGTGAATAAGTTTAAATGTGAATGTTGTCCTCAGGTGGAGTGGTGAATAAGTTTAAATGTGAATGTTGTCCTCAGGTGGAGTGGTGAATATGTTTAAATGTGAATGTTGTCTGCAGGTGGAGTGGTGAATAAGTTTAAATGTGAACGTTGTCCACAGATGAAGTGGTGAATAAGTTTAAATGTGAATGTTGTCCTCAGGTGGAGTGGTGAATAAGTTTAAATGTGAATGTTGTCCACAGATGAAGTGGTGAATAAGTTTAAATGTGAATGTTGTCCACAGATGAAGTGGTGAATAAGTTTAAATGTGAATGTTGTCCACAGATGAAGTGGTGAATAAGTTTAAATGTGAATGTTGTCCTCAGGTGGAGTGGTGAATAAGTTTAAATGTGAATGTTGTCCACAGATGAAGTGGTGAATAAGTTTAAATGTGAATGTTGTCCTCAGGTGGAGTGGTGAATAAGTTTAAATGTGAATGTTGTCCACAGATGAAGTGGTGAATAAGTTTAAATGTGAATGTTGTCCACAGATGAAGTGGTGAATAAGTTTAAATGTGAATGTTGTCCTCAGGTGGAGTGGTGAATAAGTTTAAATGTGAATGTTGTCCTCAGGTGGAGTGGTGAATAAGTTTAAATGTGAATGTTGTCTGCAGGTGGAGTGGTGAATAAGTTTAAATGTGAATGTTGTTCACAGATGAAGTGGTGAATAAGTTTAAATGTGAATGTTGTCCTCAGGTGGAGTGGTGAATAAGTTTAAATGTGAATGTTGTCTGCAGGTGGAGTGGTGAATAAGTTTAAATGTGAATAATGTCCACAGATGAAGTGGTGAATAAGTTTAAATGTGAATGTTGTCCGCAGGTGGAGTGGTGAATAAGTTTAAGTGGCTCCTGGCCTGGCCCCTGAGCCTCCTCTTCTTCTTCACGATCCCCAACTCGTCCTCTCCTCGCTGGGAGAACTACTTCATGCTGTCATTCGTGGCCTCCACCATGTGGATCGCGGGCCTGTCCTACATCATGGTCTGGATGGTGAGTGTTGGGACTCAACTGGAAACATTACATTAAATCTACGCCCAGTTTGGAGAAGTAGACGGGAGCAATGAGTTTGTGTTATGCTGCTAATGTGACCAATGAAGACACACTTTTAGAGAAGCTAACCTCAGCTTCTACAGCTTCAGCTTTCCACCAGCAGGACGGTCTGGTTCCTCGCTCCGGTTCGATTACAACCATTTATCTGCAGCACGTCTTACAAAAGCGGAAGCGCTAACCAAGGTAGCACTAGCTACCAAGCTAATGTAATAACTTCTCTGACCTGATTAACGGTGTTTAGTGCTTTACTTCGTCGCCTGTTGGTTCTGCTGAAGTCCTCGTTGTTGTTCAGTGCTCTGTGGGATTTTTTATTTTTTTATTTTTTTGTCTTGTTTTCATTTTAACAACAGTAAAGTCCAGTTGACATCTAATATAACAAACGCATTAAAAAAAACAACTTTTTCCACAAGTCTTTGTACAAATGGCTTCTCCTGCTGTCCCTGCTCAGAAATAAGTACAGAGCTGTTCATAATGCAGCGTATTCTGGTGTTTTATGAAAAAAACTGCAGGAATCCATGTTTGTTTGGGTCAGCGGTGAACTGCTTACGTCCCACACTTCGTTTCTCTGATTGGTTACTTCGCTTGTGATTGTTCCGCCACAGAAGCGAAACTTAAGTGAAGAGGTACCAGATTAACTTCTTTGTATAGAATAGGAAAAAAACAGGTCTAAACCAGGTCTAAACCAGGTCTAAACCAGGACTAAACCAGGACTAAACCAGTTTTAAACCAGGTCTAAACCAGATCTAAACCAGGTCTAAACTAGGTCTGAACTCCTCTTTGTGTAAGTGTGTGTTGCACAGAAGAATCCAGGACTAAACCAGGACTAAACCAGGTCTAAACCAGTTTTAAACCAAGTCTAAACCAGTTCTAAACCAGGTCTAAACTAGGTCTGAACTCCTCTTTGTGTAAGTGTGTGTTGCACAGAAGAATCCAGGACTAAACCAGGTCTAAACTCTTCTCAATGCAAGTGTGAGTTCCACAGTGGAAACCAGGACTAAACCAGGTCTAAACCAGTTTTAAACCAAGTCTAAACCAGTTCTAAACCAGGTCTAAACTAGGTCTGAGCTCCTTTTTGTGTAAATGTGTGTTGCACAGAAGAATCCAGGACTAAACCAAGTCTAAACCAGGTCTAAACTCCTCCCAGTGTGTGTGTGAGTCCCACAGTGGAAACCAGGACTCCTCTGCCTCCCAGTGCGCAGAGAATTGATTTGGCCTAGGTTTTACTCCGCATGCCCTTCCTGACACAACCCCTCTTCATTTATCTGGGCTTGGGACTAGCACAAAGCGTAAACTGGCTTGTGACCCTTTGCCGCTGGATTGAAAACATCTTATTGTAATAATAATATATCAAAAGTATCTCATAAAACCATCCACAAAAAGTGAACTGTCCATTTAAAAAATGACAGAAATAGACTTTTTATGTGAGTGCCAATGTAAACCTATTGTGTTCTGTCTGTATCCATGTACATCTGTGTACTTGTGTGTGTTTGCGCTGTAGGTGACGGTGATCGGCTTCACCCTGGGGATCCCTGATGTCATCATGGGGATCACGTTCCTGGCGGCGGGCACCAGTGTCCCTGACTGCATGGCCAGCCTCATCGTCGCTCGGCAGGGTACAGTGCTAACCACACAGACACCAACCTCCACAATTATGTTGTTTCTTTTTTTTTAATATATAAAAGCACATTTATTGCATACGTTCAAGAGTTTGATCCTCGGGCCAACCTACGTCTACGTTAGATACTGTATTTTCCGGACTATAAGTCGCTCTGGAGTGTAAGTTGCACTAGCCAAAAAAGAAGCAGAAGAAAAAACTGGATATAAGTCGCACTGTACTATAAGTCGCATTTTTGAGGGGAAATTTTTTTTACAAAATCTGACACCAAGAACAGATATTTCATGTTGAAAGGCAAGTTATAGTAATAACAGAATAGAGAACAACAGCTGAATAGGTGTGCGCTATGCTAACGTAACACATTGATGGTTATTCAGCTACATGAAGCATAAACAACGAACTGAATAGGTGTCTCGTATGTTAACGTAATATATTAACAGTTATTCACATAACTATAGCATAAAGAACATAATATAACAAGTTCACCAAACTCACCATCTCACTCCTAATCGCTAAATCCTTTAAATTCTTCATCCTCGGTGTCGCTTCTGAACAACTCCGCCAACTCCGGAGGTAGACGAAGCGCCGCTTCCTCCTCTGCGTGGCTGTCGTCAGACTCAGCATCAGTTCCATTTCCAATTATTCCGCTCTTTCTCAGTTGTCTTTATAGCCTAAGTTGTTAGTGGTAATGTTTACATTTTAAATTGTCAGTGGTACAGGTGCAGCAGATGCTGGTACACAAGCCTAGAGCGCCCTCTAACCAACACCTGACATATTTTAATATATAAGTCACACCTGAGTATACGTCGCACCCCTAGCCAGACGATGAAAAAAGTGTGACTTATAGTCCAGAAAATACGGTACGCATTCAGATACAGACAGCTCTGGCCGTCTTCTGAGCTCATTCTGTCGTACGTTGGTCAGTTTTCCCAGAGCTTGTGGATACGGACAAACAGAGCAGTACATGTGCTAACTGTTGGGGGGCGCTAGTGAACACAGCTCAAAAAGTCACAGCAGAAGAAACAAGTGAATTTTTAAGGAGAGAGTAGAGAAAGTTAGTCACGGTTTATTCAAAGACTGAACAGACCGCTGCTAGTTTTGCCTCATTTTCTTGGCTCTTTTTGAACAACTGTGGTGTAAAAACCCCCTCCAGCGCCGCCACGTTTGTTTACAATTGTTCTTTTTCTTTCATCTTGGTAAAATCTTTGACTGTTGTTGATCGCCCCCTACTGGTTATTTAACATAACACACACATTGACAGAAAATGGTTTGAAGTTTAAATGCTGTGACGCCAAACAATGCTTGGAACGCACAGATCTATTTTTGTACAAAATGGGAGAATAAATGAGCCTTTAGGTGAAGAGGAGAGCTCCTGCATCAAGTGGAGGAGTCCCGGGGAAGACCTAGGACACACTGGAGGGACTATGTCTGTCAGGATTCCCCCGGTAGAGCTGAAATAGATGAATGGATGTAATAAAAACGAGAGTGAATGGTTGTCTGTGTGTCTCAGGCCCATATTTACTGGGACCATGCAGAAGAAGATGAATGAAAGAACCTCAGTGATCTGGTTTGTACTTATCTGCTGCTCTTTTACTCTCTGGTTCAGGTATGGGAGACATGGCCGTGTCCAACTCCATTGGCAGTAATGTGTTCGACATCCTGGTGGGACTGGGTCTGCCCTGGGCCCTCAAGACTCTGGCCATCAACTACGGCTCTGATGTGAGTAATGCACTGCTCTGGACCATCACTGAACACATTCATCACTTTAGCATAAGTCTTTTTATAGTTTTACAGCTAGTGCTCTACCTATTGTGAGCCAGGGACATGATTTTAGAATTGGTGGACATATATATTATTTGACGGCACAGTGGCAAAGTGGAAAGCACTGTCGCCTCACAGCAAAAAGGTCCCAGGTTCGATTCACGTACCAGCAAGTCTGATGATTGTGTGTGGTTGCTGGTTTCATGTGTAGGGCCGTGAGACTAACCCCGAATTCACACCGAAAACGTCTCGAGAGCGTGGCAGCAGCAGGTCGTCAATTCACAGCAAGGACGTCAGAGCTGCTGCTGTAACGCTGCTCAAGCGGCTCTCCCCGCTGAGTTTTACAGACGACTCACCGTCTGAACAGAAAGTTGTCTTTACAGAGCCCTGTAGCTTCTACTTCTGCAGGTTGTTCTTGTAAAACGGCTGCTTGGCATCGCAAATTACATTACTGTATTTTCCGCACTATAAGGCGCACCGCATTATAAGGCGCATCCACTAGATGGCACTGCGCTAAAGGGAATGTCAATAAAACAGTCAGATAAGTCAGTCAGTCAAACTTTATTAATAGAATACAAACCAGCGTTCTTACAACTCCCTCGTTGAAAACAATGTATTTCCAACTCCATTTGTCACAGTTCAAAGCTACATGAACAGCGTTCGAGCGCTCAGTTTTCTGTCCCCTCAATGTCGCAACTCTTCTACTGAGATGGAGCAAAGGCCGCGCCTCCTTGTTCTTTTGCGGCAGGATCCATAAACACGCCTATGGCACACATGAACAGCTGGGACTGGAATTCCCCTTTATCGTTTTTACCGCTGTCACTTCGGCGACGCCCCCTGAATACGGTAGCCATAATTAACCAACACTGATCCATATATAAGGCGCATCGGATTATAAGGCGCACTGTCGGTTTTTGAGAAAATTAAAGGCTTTTAGGTGCGCCTTATAGTGCGGAAAATACGGTTCTCCCCTCAAGAATCAACTTCTCGGTGCTTAGTGTTTACATTACCGCTGTTTTCAGTGAGGCTTTATTTTGAAAGTGTAGCGGAAGTTTATTTTGACACTTGGAGCCTGTTTCCCGGCTGTAGCTCTGCAGATCGCCGCGTAGACGCTCGAAAAATAGAACTCCAACCTAATTTGAGCGTTGCGGCGAGTCGTTCGTAAGACGCGCGTAAGATGTCCCCGGTGTGAACTGTCAGATTGATTAAAACAGAACGCAGTTGACTCGAGTTTGACGTGACAAGTGTTTTTATCTCTTGAGAAGGGTAGCGCCGCAGCATACAGGAATACTCAAACTGAGACAAAATGCTACTCAATGTCTGTTTTTGAGGTAGACAAAATATTGATTAAAGGCTAAAAAAAAGTCAATTTAGCAGAATAGGGGACCTTTAACAATCTGTGATGAGGAAACCATCTCTGTATTGAAAATGACAAAGCAGGTAATTTCCATTGCTAACTGCTATAACCTTATTTAACCTAAACTCCTAAACCTGATACTGTCCTGGTATTTTTTCCATTTATTTGCTTGTGCTTTGATGTCTCTCTGTTTACTCGCTCTTATCTCCCAGTGCAGTGTGTTTGCTTATCGCGTTGACTTTTTGTGGAAAATATTTGAGCTCATCTCCATAAACCAGCTATTATTTATTATCCCCACTACACACAATACTCCCATCTGATCCATTCACTGCTCACTTTTTACCATCCACCGCCACCCTTTACTGGCTGTAACCTGTTTAAATGTTGAGTAAATGACATCTTTGTTTAATCAGAGAAGGGTTTGACATTTTGGGTTGCGGTTTTGACACGTGATCGAGCAGAAAATTGCAAAATCAATGTCACTGCCTCAGCCTCTGTCGGTCTATCTGCTGAAATACATCAATCTTTCACTCGTTTTCTGTTCCCTAAAGAGACAGGAGTGACAGGCAGACTCCGCCTCCTGCTGAGATGACAAGGCTATGATGATTCTGACTCCATTTATTTGCACGATAACAAGCGACTCGTTAAAGAAGTCGTTAAGGATGCACTACCTGACTTTTCTCCCTTGTATTTGAGGAAAAGTCATTATTCAGTCAACATCACTGGACTGTATGATAAAGGGTTTTTGACAGAGGGGTAACTAGAGCAGGTACTGATTTTTTTTGACCAATCACACGCTCAGATCAAGGACACTTTCATTGGTTGTGTCCAAGTTGTTTATATGCTGGAGTAACAAATGTAAAGAGACCAAATACAGCTCTGATTACAACCGCTCACCACAAAACAACTGAGAAAAGAGAAACAGAGACAGTAAATAGGACTGCACGATATGAAGAAAACTTATCAAAAATGATCATCCACCATATGCTTATATTTCAGTGATCTAAGCTAGCTAAATTACTTTTGTGATTAAAAGTAGTTGCAGCTCTTTACAGATGCAAGTTTAATGTTTTTGGCAGCAATTGGTTCTTTGGATCCAGAAGGTTGCAGACCCCTGGATTAAAATCTATGAATGATTTTTTCCCAGATCTAAGTCAGTCCTAGTTGCTAAAAGTGAACTTAGTGAAGTGGAATTGGTGGTGACGCTGTAAAATACTCTGTAAAAACATTATATTACGTGGCATTTAGGTTTAGTGATAAATACAGGGTTTCTGCTGGGTCTTAAAACGTCTAAAAAGTCTTAAAATTCTGAATTTAAGGCCTTAAAAAGTGTTAAATTGCGCGAGATGCAGAGTATTAGGTCTTAAATAGGGCTGCACGATATGGAGAAAACATGCGATATTCGATAACTATATTGAAAATTGTGATAATGATATTATTGCGATATTTCAAAATAGAGCCTACTTTTCGAACATAGTAAGTTAAATTCACTACATTTCACAAAAATGTAAGTTCCTGTATTTACAATCAAAACTTAACACAGACTAAACCAGGAATAAAACAAGGCTAAGCTGTGACTAAATTAATTAAATTACCACTAAAACTGGACTTTTTAAACATTTTTATTTAGTCACAACACATGTTCTTTTAAGGCGCTGGTGGAAAATGATTCTTCAGTGTAAATCTCTGTCAGATGGAAGACCACAGCGTTATTGTGATATATTTAGATTCTTGCGATACTGATATTGCATTTGCTGATATTGCGATAACGATAATTTTGCGATATATCGTGCAGCCCTACAACAGACATTTCGATATTAAACTATGATACTAGCTATATTCCTAAAACCTGTATCTTTTTTGAGCTCACATCTCTAAAAGCTTACTGTAGGTTTTGGTAAAGCCGTAAGGACACGGGTAGAGCTTATTTGGGGATTTTCTTCAGATTTCTGTGTCCAGGTTTTACTAAAATCACTCTCCGTTTGTTTCGCACACACATGTTCCTTTAAGGCTTTGGTGGAAAATGATTCTTCAGTGTAAATCTCTGTCAGATGGAAGACCACAGTGTTATTGTGATATATTTAGATTATTGCGGTACGGATATTGCATTTGCTGATATTACGATAACGATAATTTTGCGATATATCGTGCAGCCCTAGAAGCAAAGCACAAATCTGACATTAAACAAAATAAAACACAAATATACAAGAGAGAGGAAGAGAGCCTTTTGTCAGACAGTCCTCATCTCCAGTGTCTAACTAAGAAAGTCTTTGATCGTGAGCTCACTTGAATGCATAAGAAACACTACATGTTTATTGCACTGATTAATTTTGCTGTTTCTTATAAATCTTTTGTCTTTCCAGATTAAACTAAACAGCAAAGGACTCATCTTCTCAGTGGGACTCCTGTTGGCGTCAGTGTTTATGACCGTGAGTATATCTTTAACAGTAAAAGAAAAATTGGACCAATGGGAGGTGGAAAGTAACTAAATACTGGAATTTACTTACATATTGCATATATTTTGATATAAAATGTACTTGTCTGAGTACTAAAACACTATAACGTCTAAGAGTATCACAGTATCTTTGAACTTGGTGGCAAAGTTGATAGTAGTATTAATCGTACAACACATTGCTGACATTTTACAAACAAACTTTCGTTCTGTAGGTGTTGGGCGTCCATCTAAACAAGTGGACCTTGGACCGCCGCCTGGGTCTGATGTGTCTGGCGCTGTACTCTGTCTTCCTGTGCTTCTCCTGCCTCATCGAATACAACATCTTCACCTTTGTCAACCTGCCCACCTGCCGCGAAGACGAGTGACAGTCTCACAAACTCAAAACACACAGGAAGACAGACAGATCTTTCCCACATCAGTGCAATATCGCGCGGGATTTTTACGAGGAAATTAACTTTTTTAAAAAAACGGACAAAGACAAAAGAGGAAATTGTCTACTACTGCTTTGAGGACTTTTATTTTGAAAATCCCCTGAAATCGACACGGAATTATGGGGAATATACAGTGTTTACGAGCTGCTAACCTTTTCCTGTAAGGCAAACGCAGGTGTTTTAGGGTCAGTAGAAGAGAGTATTAAAGCAATGATGTAGAAGTGGTTATACTGTAACGCTGTGGTGCACATTTAACAGGTTTTGGTTGAAAAGAAAAAACATTCGATGCAACAGAGCACACTTTTGAGACTACTCTCCTCCAGAATATTCGACTATGATGTGTCTATGAGACTGAAACACTGCCATTAGATTCAGTGTAGTGGTTTGCGTTAATATATTATACTATTACTGAAACTGAGCTCCATTATGTCATTCTAAAACCTAATATAGGCTTCTATTTTTAGTTATAATATATAACTTAAGTTAAAACAAAATCTGGCCTATCTAACCTGGATTGTACATTTTCAAAAGACTATTATTTATTTACAAAAGAACATTAATGACCTTATAAACACCAAACCCATATAGCACTGGAACAAATCAGTGCCAACAAGTTAGCGTCAACAGAGTTAATGCTGACAAATTAGTGCTGACAAGTTAGCATCAACAATTCAAGCGTCATCAGAGTTAGCTACACTAGAGTTAGCTTAAAGTTAGCTCCAAATGTACACGTTCAGTATGTGTTGCCTAAAATAGCTCAGATTAACATTATCCTGATATTGCAGTGCCATTTTGCAATACTTTTATGGCATATTTTGCTTTATGAGCAAATTATGGCAGTTCATGTCCACAGATAATATACTGGATTACATTTCCGCAAACACACAGTGGCTTTGGTTGAGGTTTGCCAAAAGTTCTCCTGTTAGCTTCATAAGTATTATTACAAAGCTGGATACAATATAGGCTACAAATTCCACTAGTGGCCACTTGAGGTATTACAACAACATTGGTCACATGGAAAATAGCAATACAGGCACAAAACGTGGAGTAAACTGTTCTTTGGCCAAACATAATGATGAGCAACCTTCTTATTACCATGATTTAGCCACATTTGCTAGTTTATTGTCACTGTATAAGCTAACTTGTTGACGCTCAGAAAACACTGCCATGATAGTTAAAGTTGTACAGTTGGACCAAAATAATTGCTTTACTGGACCTGTATTAATCATTGCTAAAGTTTGCTAAGAGTTTACACCTTTTGTTTACAACTTAGGACCTGCTACATTCCATATTACAAAACCATCCGCCACTTATTCCTAATCATTTATCGTTAGCTTACATTACTGCTCACCTCTTATTTCAAGATTCTGTGCTGCCAACATAGTTAAGCTAAATTACAATTGGTTGATAATATTAACATTAGCATACATTCGCTAAGTTTGCAATAAATTTGCTATTACCATGGCATTAGCTAAGTTAGCATTTGTAGGTTTTTAGTTTTTTTGTTACATGCTAACAATATCCAAGTTATTTATTAGTTACTGATTAACATTATTACATTACATGGCAGTATTTATCAGTTTTTGCTCGTTAGCATTGTTTGCGTTACGACTGCACACATTACACTTCACCATTTAACATTTCTCTCTTCATTTTGATCATTAGCGTCTTGCTGACTGTGTGAACCAGGGTCTAAACTTCCACTGCCATTTTTTATGAAGCTACTTATTTATGCGTTTTAAAGCCGAGAGTGTTTCCAATCACCAAAACCAGGGCATTACTACCAACCGTCAATAGCACCACAGCTGTAGCTACTCTGTTTTTCTATTGAAACTGAATTCTTAGCTTTATAGAGCCTCTATTCCTTTTTGTAAATAGCTTTCCTTTTGTGAATACTCCCAGATGTCCTATTTAATATTTATTAATTCATGTCATACGCACATTCGTTTCTCTGATGGGAGGCTATCGAACACCTGGCCCACCTGGTTGATCTGCGTGTGGCGCCCCCCGGAGGATTTGACCAGCGAAAAGGGACCTATTTTGCAGACGATTTGGTCATGCACAGACAAGCACAACGCCCTCTGCGTCCTCTCGATGTCATTAGCGGCTGGATTAAGTTGAAAAGGTTGCACTGAAGAGTCGTTTTGTGCTGATTACGAGGAGCATTTCCTGGTAAAATGACGCCGTTTATAAAATCTGTAGGAGTGCTATTTTTGCTGCCACGAGACAAAATGGACTATCCTCTCTTTTCGAAGACCAAATACTGACAAAAATAAGTGGTGGTACTATTTAAAACGCAGGTATTTCTAGAGTGTGGTAGTTTGTTATTGGTAGACTATAGATGCACTATTAAGCATCAGGACTTTTCAGATCCCGGCGTTAGTATAAGAAGTTTGGGGTTTGGGGTTTTTGGACCGGGATTCGATCCATTTTGTAATGCCTAAAATGTCTAGACTTGTCCACATATGGTAGCTCTGTGGTACTCTGATACTGTTCCTCTTCTAGTTTTAGAGCATGTAAAATGTGGTTCGTGAATCCTATGGGTTTTTTAATTAATTCAAGAACATCTACAAGCACCTTTTCTCTCAGCGTTTGTATGGCAGCGGCTGCGTTTACACTGGAGGCAAACGTGGACAGATCGGATTTTGAGTTACGAAGTTGTTTTCCCACTTTTTCCCATGTTCGTACGCATTCAAAGTCAGAAAGAAGTGACTATATGTTAGCATCAAGACAGGCACCAAACACCACATTTTGTAACACTTGTCAATTTCAGTCAACATTTTGAAATATTAATTTAAGGGAAATGTTTTAGCCTAATATTTTTCCTCCATAGTGGCACAAACCAACTTCCTCTTCTATGTTCATGTTTAATTTTGTTTCTAAATTAGCCAGCCATTTTGTTTGCATTAGCTAGCATTCGCTTTGGGTTTTAAATATCCTAGCCACATTTAGCTAAAATTAGCAAGCATTATTTTGTAACACTTGTCAATTATCAGTCAACATTTTGAAATATTAATTTAAAGGAAATGGTTTTTTCATGTTTAATTTTGTTTCTAAATTAGCCAGACATTTTGTTTGCATTAGCTAGCATTCGCTTTGGGTTTTAATTATCCAAGCCACATTAAGCTAAAATTAGCAAGCAGTATCTAGCAGTGTTTTTCACAAAAGCTACTGCTATCTTTTATAAACAATATTTATTTTACAAATTTTTTATTATTCAACACATTTTTAGCCTACTAGTTTGGGGTACAAAATTCTTTACAATTGTTAATTACATATATAACATAAAAAATAAACTCCTAATTGCTGCATTTATTATATAGCTGAACATTTGAAATCTGCGGCCATTGGCAAACAAACAAAAAACATAGATTAGGCATTATTCTGTATTTTTAATGTGTAAGTAATAATACATAATAATACATAAATACAACATTAAATTAAATAATACAAAACGTAATGCTCTTATATTAAAATGTTATTGGAAAAAATGGTGTATCTAATCTGTTTCCTTTTGACGGGCTTTTAAAAGGCTTTCAATTTCATCTCAAACCTCTTTTTTTTTTTACTTTACATTATATGATGGCGCATTGTCAGCCCACCAGATTTTCAACATTACTACAAAATGGCATAATCACAAGCCACAACAAGCCACAACAAAATCCAGTAATTTTTTAAAATATAGAGAAATGAAATGTAAGAATAAGACATAAATAAAATAAAATAAGCTCAAATATGAGATGCTAAAGTTATAAATGCATTGCCATTCACAATAACCTTTATAAAAAAATGTTTTGAATACATTAAATTAGTCAGACTTGTGGAACCCAACCTGGTTCACATCATCTACGAGGGTTTCAATACAATCTTAAATCTCTATGTTTTTTTTTGTTTGTTTGTTTTGTTTTTGTGTTGTTTTTTCCGTATATGATTTGGAGGGCACTACATTGTCACACCACCACACAAAGAGACTTCGGGTGACTTTGGACACAGCTATTTCCAAAACAAAATCCAATCTTATCCATTTTTATCTCCAGTGTAAACGCAGCTGAGAGTCAGAGCCTCCTCCTTCTGGGTTCATCGTCAAAGTGCCCTATTTCTCTTATTTATCAGTCAGATTTATTTATTGACCTGATGTTTATAAATCTCTATATAATATTGTATTTTGAATGTACAAATGATTCATGTTTTGTTTTGTTTTTTTTCTTTGCTTTTATTGTTTACAACTTATTTATGAACCGGAAACAGGGTTGAACTGTGTTTCACTCGATGCAATAATATTAATACTAGAAATAGCTCTAATCATGAAGTGTAAATAGTTTATTGAACAAAGAGAGATTTATTATTATGAGGTTTTAAAGTGTAAATGATGCAGGTTTATGTTTTATGTGGAGCCGACCCAGAGCTGTTTAATGTTTCTGTAAAAAACTGGGTACATGGAATAAGAGAGAAGGTGGCAGAAAAAAGATTTGAAAATAAGATCAGGTTCAAGGAAATGCAATCATAGCTGAATTGGAAAATCTAAAATTCACATCTTACCTTTTGGCTTTTCTTTTTTGGATATTAGAGCTGTGGTTCTCAAACTATGGTAAAGGTACGTCTGGTGGTACTCGGGAGTCTTTTGCAGTTCAAGTCATAATTGAGTTTAATTTAGAGCCAGTTTTTTTCCAATTTCCCAGTTCCATTTGAAGTTCTTAGTTCTTGGTTAATCCTTGTTACGGCCTGGTTTAGTCCTGGTTTAGACCTGGTTTAGTCCTGGTTTAGTCCTGGTTTGGTTTTAGTCCTGGTTTAGACCTGGTTTAGACCTGGTTTAGTCCTGGTTTAGACCTGGTTTAGTCCTGGTTTAGTCCTGGTTTGGTTTTAGTCCTGGTTTAGACCTGGTTTAGACCTGGTTTAGTCCTGGTTTAGACCTGGTTTAGTCCTGGTTTAGACCTGGTTTAGTCCTGGTTTAGTCCTGGTTTAGACCTGGTTTAGTCCTGGTTTAGACCTGGTTTAGACCTGGTTTAGTCCTGGTTTAGTCCTGGTTTGGTTTTAGACCTGGTTTAGACCTGGTTTAGACCTGGTTTAGACCTGGTTTAGTCCTGGTTTAGTCCTGGTTTAGACCTGGTTTAGTCCTGGTTTAGTCCTGGTTTAGACCTGGTTTAGACCTGGTTTAGACCTGGTTTAGTCCTGGTTTAGACCTGGTTTAGACCTGGTTTAGTCCTGGTTTAGACCTGGTTTAGTCCTGGTTTAGTCCTGGTTTAGTCCTGGTTTAGTCCTGGTTTAGACCTGGTTTAGTCCTGGTTTAGTCCTGGTTTAGTCCTGGTTTGGTTTTAGTCCTGGTTTAGACCTGATTTTCTGAGGTGGTACTTGACTTGATGTAAAGTTTGAGAAACACTGAAGACAGAGATTGACACATTGACCTGGCATAATAATGTAGATTTTAACCCAATCCTCTTTTATCCAGGCTTGGGACTGGCAGAAAAATCAATGCCACGTACCTATTAAAATTGGTGAAAGGATTTTGGTGTCCAGGTTGCTACATTTTCAAAAAGTTTTTGAAGATTTGGAAATATGGCCAAAGAAATTTCTGAGTCTGGCTAGAATTAGCTTAGCTTCAAGCGCTACTGCTACAGCTATGCTAATCAACTGGCTAGCATTAGCTTTGTTGTGCAGTGTTCTCCTGGGCTCTCCTTATACTTACTACGGAAGCGTATTGCGTTCACCTGAAAAAAAAAACAAGTTTCTGTTTAATGAGCTAAGTTAGTTCTGTTTTTATGAGAAAAGTTCTGTTTTTATGAGAAAAGTTCTGTTTTTATGAGTATAAAAAACTTGGGTTTTTATGACAAAAGTAAATTCATGTCTATCACAACCAGTAAACGTTTAGCTCGTATTGAAGAGTTGCTCGCTAAAGAAAGGGCGTAAATGTCCCAACTACTTCGTTTAATACGGTTTTATTTTACTCTAGACTTGAGACACTGGAGATTCTGCTTTCGTTAAGTAATATTGACGTATAATCATTAGTTTGTCGACTCTGCGCAGACATCTCAGGTCTTTGCGATTGACTTTGAATTCCTCTCCCCCCCAAAAGTGGAACAAGATAATAAGGACCATTATCCACATAAAAACATAACATTATTTTACTCGTAAAAACCGAACTTTTCTCGTAAAAACAGAAAATTATTTTACTCGTAAAAACAGGATTTTTTGTCTCATAAAAACAGAATTAACTTTACTCATAAAATCAAAACTTTTCTCATAAAAACAGAACTTTTCTCATAAAAACAGAACTAACTTTGCTCATAAAAACAGAAACTTTTTTTTTCAGGCGACCGCAATACGCTTCCGTAGACGTACACAACATACCCTAAGAAGAAATTGGTAAAAGTTCATAGTTGGAGCCACACATGCTCATTTTTAACCCAAAAGTGATTATTCTCGATGCTACTAAATGCCATTGGCTAACGATGAAGGTTTTCCTTTCAATTTGAATGCGACTGTGTCCATGTTGGAGGTCATTGCTAACGTCAATGTCAGAATTAACACTGCTTTGCTCCCAAACCAAGACTCCTAAACCATAGAGAGAAACTGAGTGAACTAATAATGAACATTAGAACATGCCCCCCTCGTATATTCCATGTATTAAAGGTTTACAGAAGCATGAGTCAGACTTATATACTGGGTTAAAAGTGTTAAAAAGCTATTCCTAAATCACTATTGACTGTGGGACAGAAGTCTGAACTGTTTTTACCATAAACATATCAATAACCTGTGTCATAAACCTGGACATGGCTCATGAAAGATACACACTTCCCCTCCCTGTGCTGTGTTTGTCGTCAGCAAAACAACAAAAAGCTTCCTAGTTTCCTCAGAGATGTAAACAACACCAGCGCAGCCAGACCGTGTTTAGTATTAAAAGTCACGCAGTATTTTTTAGGATTCTTTTTTACTTTTGGCTTTTGTCCTTACTGACACAACACTCTCCATTTATCCAGGCTTGGGACTGGCACAAAGAGAGCACTGGCTTGTGACCGCATTGTGGCTGGATTTTTATTTGGATTAGTATTATTACTGTTAAATAGGGCTGCACGATATGGAGAAAACATGCGATATTCGATAACTATGTTGAAAATTGCGATAACAATATTATTGCGATATTTGAAAACAGAGCCTACTTTTTGAACATAGTAAGTTAAATTCACTACATTTCACAAAAATGTAAGTTCCTGTATTTACAAGTCAAAACAGCGACAAAATCAAAACTTAACACAGACTAAACCAGGAATAAAACAAGGCTAAGCTGCGACTAAATTAATTAAATTACCACTAAAACTGGACTTTTTAAACATTTTTATTTAGTCACAACACATGTTCTTTTAAGGCTCTGGTGGAAAATGATTCTTCAGTGTAAATCTCTGTCAGATGGAAGACCACAGCGTTATTGCGATATATTTAGATTATTGCGATATTGCATTTGCTGATACTGCGATAACGATAATTTTGCGATATATCGTGCAGCCCTACAACAGACATTTCGATATTAAACTATGATACTAGCTATATTCCTAAAACCTGTATCTTTTTTGAGCTCACATCTCTCTAAAAGCTCACTGTAGGTTTTGGTAAACGGGTAGAGCTTATTTGGGGATTTTCTTCAGATTTCTGTGTCCAGGTTTTCCTAAAATCACTCTCCGTTAGTTTCGCTGCTACTCACCGCGTCACATTCTCAAACCAAACCACTCGAAGACGCTCCAGCGCGGCGTCGTGTTGAGGACATTTGTAATAATTTGTGATATTCACATGGGGGATCTCTGGAGCTGTGTGTACAGTTGTATATGATGGGTGTAAATCTATTTTTTGTCTGGACGTGTTGGATATATTTTCTTAGATCCTAGTTCCTCCTCCCTGTGTTTTGACCTTGAGTCCTTTCGCATGGAAATACTTCAAACTATGGTAACTTATTTAAGGTAGAGTGTCTGTGTTCGGGGGAAGCGGTGCTCGGAGGAAGCGCTGGGTCTAAAAGCGACGTATGCAGGGCTGTGTTGTTTTTTAGGAGACGATAATGTTGTTAAAAGTGGTTTAGACCGGTGGCTTCCTCTGCATCAATAAAATCTCTGCTTCAAGGAACAACGTCTGAACTCTTGTCTCTTTTTTGCACCGTTTAAATACATAAACACACACATGAAGACACACTTTCCCTGTGCATTTATTCATTTATTCATTTGCTTTTCTGGAAGTTTCAAGAAATTTCATTCATGTAGGTCTGCACATTAGTGTTGTAGCGCTCGAGACAGGTCTTGGTCTTTGTCTCGAATCCAGTTTTACTTGGTCTTGGATGTGGCGGTCTCTGAGATTTTATTTACCAAACGTTATAAGAAACTGCTGTTCTTTACTCTGCACGAGCCATTCCCAAAGTCAAGAGAGTCGCAGCCTCCCTAAATTTCCAAAAATCCCTGAACGTTAGAACTTCCCTTTATTCGAAAAACTCTGTCATGTTCTTATCCATATTTTTCTATAAAAAAACGTAACAAAAATGACTAAAAACTGTTTTAACATAATATTTTAAGTATGTAACTGTAAATCATTTCTAACTCAATTTCTTTTTATGTACGTGATATAGGCATCCTCCCTGCAGTCCCTACTATCATTTTTAAAATATTTGTTTATTAGTTTTTTGTATCAGAAAACCCAGGGAAATTATCCATCTTTTTTTTTTTTCTGTATCTGAAACTTGTCAAAAAGTAAAGTTACAAACGCATTTTGCTGAATTTTCAAGCTTTATAAAATATTTTTGATAGAAATGAATTGTCGTGAGTCACCACAGAGCTGATTAGTCCTCGTCAAGCTTTTAAACTTTTTTAAAACTCAATGGGGAAATGAATGAGAAATTTACTTCTGGAACCAGAGAGGGGTCACTGCTGAGCTCCAGTAATGAAGGACTTTTAATTTTTTCCCAAATGACACAGAGTAACTTGAGTCTTTTATTTGACTGCTGCCTAAAACTCTAGTGGTGTGTGATTCTAAGCAAGTTGTTTTCTACAATTAACTAATGCTGTTTCCTTTACTGTGACAAAACTAAACTTATTTAAGTAAATTGTGTGAATAAAAGAGCTTTACATTAAGGATTTCTGACCCTGTAAACAAATATTGTTGTAGCAGATCATTAGCCAAACTGATTTGAATTAAAACCCAGTTAAAAAGCAGTAAAACATGTTTTAAATCAATTTAAAATCTTAATCCTCTGACTCCCTGCAGTGAGGACAGAGCACCACCTGCTGGAGACTGAGGGGAGTACACATACTACACTTGGACTTTCATTGGAATGTAACAAAGTAAAAGTACTTAGTTACAATTTTCATATATTTGTATTTTACTTGAGTACATTTTACACTTTTACTTTTACTCCACTACATTTCTGAGTTGGTCTGAAGTACAAAGTATTTTGAGTTTTGGTTTAAAATTGTGTGCTTTTGTTGTGTCCTCATTGTAGACACACAGTACTTAAATAAAGTACTTAAATATAACAGATGCAGTAAAGTAGTACTGCTTTAGAAACATCAGAATAATAAAGACAGAAGAGCTCAGTCTCAGTTTGTTCATTTCATCTGGAATCAACAAAATCCCTCACATTTAACTCATCCATGAGAGAAATACTTTTACTTTTTACTCACATTTACATTTAAAAGTGAGTATTTTTTATTTCTTTTTACCTTTAAGTTAAAAGTACATTTTTCTGAGTACTTCCTCCACCTCTGCTTTATTTAATTTGGGTCTGGGATGATAATATTTTCTCAATATTGAGATTTATCGTAGTGTTTTTAGCTCTGCCTAATACATTTGCATATTTAAATGTCTCATCTTAGTTATAATATCTTGTTTAAGTTAGAACAATGTTTCCCAACCAGTGGTGCGGGGACCCTCTGAGGTACGTGAGCACTTTGCAGGAGGCACTGGGAATTATTTCATCTTTTATTTTGAAGATGATAAGAAAATATTTGTTGTTTTTTTCTATACTGAACCATTAAAACTCGAGTGTTTCAGACTGATAAAGAATATTAATTTTTATATTTTGTTACATATTGTTTAATAGTAGGTAAAATAATAATTTAGTATTACAAGATAAAATTATTTTTTATTTTTGTTTTTTTAATATACAATAAAACAAGTAAATGTAGTCTCTGATAATATATTTTAATTGTATGGTTTTATTTTAAAGTAGTTTTATCATCATCATTTTATTTTTATCATGAATTTGACTTTAAAAGATAAAAATTGAGATTTACAGTAGTGTCTTTGTATATTAAAGATGATTTTTTTATGACAAATTTGTGAAGAAGATGTGAAACTGAACTTCAGGAGAGTGTTTAGTTTCTGTAGCGAAATGCATTTATTTTCTGAAAAACACAATGTTTTTAGATTCAAAGTTTATTAAGTGCAAAATACTCACTGACAACACAAAGGAGGAGTCTCTGAATGAAACATAGATATTATTATTATTATTATTATGTGGAAAAAAAAAAAACATCTGTGAAAAATCCCTGCACAGACTTACATTTATAAATATAACTCATCATAATCCAGAAACTGTATAGAGATATTACCCAGAATGCATTGCACAGGCTTCACACAAGGATCCCACTTCCACAGAAACACAGCACAGAGTTAACCTCAGCTTTAAAAACACTTCTTTTACACCGAACACCGACGTAAACACGCGACACTTCACACAAACTCCATCGTTTTTAATCCAGGTTTGAGTCTTGGCTTTGATCAAACGTCGCACTGAAAACAAAATGGCCGCTCGTTTTCATAAAAATTAAAACATGATACTGTTACTACTTCTTTACGTTCAGTCAAGAAAAGATTACTTCTGCTAAAACATACTTTTACTTCAGTACTTTTTGGATATTGGTAAGCCCTGTAGCAAATGATAATGTAATAAGTTATTATGTTATCGGCTGGTTATTAAATGATTAGCCTAGCATTAAAAAAAATACTTTAAAAATATAATAACTGCAGCATTTGATGTAAAAATACATGCATTTTTTTCGTGAGGGGCAGTTTTGTGCTCATCAGAAATAGATTTAGTGGATGGCATAGTTTGAGAATTGTTCTTGTACTAAATGTTCTGTTCAGGATATTCATAATTTGCTTAGGTTTGTACTCATCCAAGCTTTCTACGTCACAACAAAAACGTTTAAAAATAAATCAGCTGGACTTGTTTTTTAGAGTTTGAGATATTTTGTCTCTCTGGTCAGTGTTAATGGCTAAAAAACTTCATTATTATAGGCAAAATTATTACATTAATGGTTGTTCCGAGGCCAGGTTGTAGTAGTAGTTGTAGTAATACTAGTAGTAGTTGTATTAATAGTAGTTGTTGTTGTAGTAATAGTAGTAGTAGTTTTTGTTGTAATATTAGTAGTTGTTGTAGTAAAAGTTGTAGTAATAGTAGTTGTTGTTGTAGTAATAGTTGAATTAGTTGTAGTAATGGTAGTAGTAGTTGTAGTAGTAATAGTAGCTGTTGCAGTAAAAGTAGTAATTGTTTTTGTAGTAGTAGTAGTAGTTGTAGTAATAGTAGTTGTTGTAGTAATAGTTGTATAAGTTGTAGTAATAGTTGTATTAGTTGTAGTAGATAGTAGTAGTAGTTGTAGTAGTAGTAGTTGTAGTAGTAATAGTAGCTGTTGCAGTAAAAGTAGTAATTGTTTTTGTAGTAATAGTAGCAGTTGTAGTAATAGTTGTATAAGTTGTAGTAATAGTAGTAGTAGTTGTAGTAGTAATAGTAGCTGTTGCAGTAAAAGTAGTAATTGTTTTTGTAGTAGTAGTAGTAGTTGTAGTAATAGTAGTTGTTGTAGTAATAGTTGTATAAGTTGTAGTAATAGTAGTAGTAGTTGTAGTAATAGTAGTTGTTGTAGTAATAGTTGTATAAGTTGTAGTAATAGTAGTAGTAGTTGTAGTAATAGTAGTTGTTGTAGTAATAGTTGTAGTAGTAATAGTTGTAGTAGTTGTAGTAATAGTAGTAGTAGTTGTAGTAATAGTAGTAGTAGTTATAGTAATAGTTGTAGTAGTTGTTGTAGTAATAGTTGTAGTAGTTGTTGTAGTAGTCGTAACAATAGTAGTAGCTGTTGCAGTAAAAGTAGTAATTGTTTTTGTAGTAGTAGTAGTAATTGAAAAGTTGTTGTGGTAGAAATAGTAGTAGCTGTTGTAGTAGTAGTAGTTAGCGTTGTATCAATAGTAGTAGCAGTAGTAGTAATAGTAATAGTAATAGTAGATTTTGTGTGCCATTATAAACGCCTTTCAAAAGTATTGTGTACTAAGTATACTTCTTTACTTTCACTCTAGTAAAAACTGTGTTGGTTACTTTTACTTCTACTTGATTAATATTAGTTTGAGGTAACATTACTTTTTCTTGAGTAGAATATTTGAAGTACTTCTTCCTCTTCTGACTTTATTTAAGTTGAATTTCCAGCCCTAACAGTATCAGTATGAAGCAGTGGGACGTTTAACCACAGCCAAAAAACCAAACCTCACCATCTTCACCGTTTCCTCTTCACTCACATCCTTTACCTTTCACAATAAAAGCCCCCAGAAAAAGCCGTACATACATCACAGCACATTTTATTCTGTACACAGACCTCAGACCAGCTAAGAGGCCTCCGCATGAATAAAATTAAAACAGAGTAAGTCTTGTTTACTGAGTCAGAAATATGCCCCGTACTTTTCAGAGTAAAAGCTCCGTATCACCAGGATAATCACACGTTTCTACTTTACAGCAGCGACTACAAACATGCAGAGTCTACGCAGTAAAAACAGAATTCATTTACCAAAAAACTATGGTACAATTGTCAGGAGTTAAAGGTGCAGTGTGGAGGATTTAGCCAAATATAAGACCGCTAACATTTTGCTTTTTTTTTTTATAAATTTAATGAACAAGTATTTCATGACCTTTTCCAATAATTTAAGTTTTTTTAATGTTTATGTAGAATTGGTTGCAGTACATCTACTGTCCAGCAGAGGGTAGTGTTTGACAGAGCACATAGCAAATAATTTAGCTTGCTTTAATTTGTTAGCCCCAGATTTGTTGGTATTGTGTTGTTGTAAGTGCAATATGAATAAATATATTGCAGTACAGTTACTGTCCAGTAGGGGGTAGTGTTTCTTCTAGACACAGGGCAGTAGAAGCTAGTAACATTAACCTCAGTGGCAAATTTGATAAACTTCAAGTCCAAAATGAGACCAAGATGTTTAAGGAGGTCTGCAGATAAATCCAGGGGCGTAACATCAGGTGGAGCAGCTGCACTGGGGCCCAGGACATGAAGGGGCCCCACTAAGAGTCCTTAATTTTAGTGTATTATTTTCAGTCTGGGCTACAAATTACACAGCAAGCATGGCTCCGTTTAAGAGCAAGCTTTTCTTATGATAAAAAATATAAAAAATGTATAATATGCATAATTCATTCACAGCATTTACTGAATATTTACAAAGTTAACTCATGAACAATAATATTTTTTTGTGGCACAGTCATGTTTGAATATTTTATGTAAAATATTTGTCAACTTTAAGAAATTACAGTGTACTTCGTGAGCCCAACGTATATGTGGTTGTGCAGAGCATAGACTGAATGTGCTTCATAACTTTGGGGCCCATTCTGAGCACCTGTCCTGGGGCCCCTCTTTACCACCTTACGCCTCTGGATAAATGCCAATCAATTATTATATCTGGATTAAAAATGTAGTTGTTTACATGTACTTGCAATTTTTGCAGCTAAAACACTTCATTCTGACAAACTTACTTAAGTTTTTCTTTTAAACCCTACACACTGCACCTTTAACATAAAAACAGGCACTTAATTTGACACTGGCCACTGATAAAAAATACAAAACACTGCATGACTTAACACACATCAATCACATATTTCTATAGAATAAACCATAGCATTAATTATAATATCAACAGTCAACCAGCAACTGTTTACCATCACATCTCTCTAAAGAGTCTGAGTGTTTGGAGAGAGAGGAGCGTCCCGTGAGTCTCCAAAAAAACATTAAACAAAAACTAGTCCATTTCCTTCTCCTTCTGTCCATCCGTTCGTTTGTCCGAGTCAGACTTGAGTTTCCGATGAGACGAGGCCTCAAAATGCAGAAGTCTTTGTCAAAATCTTGCACGACTCTTAGAGCTTTAGGACTTTGTCTGCAGTTCTGAAAACGCTGAACCCACTTTTACCTCACACAACATCGTCCAGGTCCATATAATGTCTGGTTTTGAGCGACGAGAAGATGTTGACCCCAGGAAGAAGTCAATAAAGGGAACCAAAAATGTTGCAAGAAAGCCCTAAGTCGTAGTATCTCTTCTTAGACTTCTTGTGACATCTAGAGTGATGGCTGGAGGTCGTACTGACAAAGACTAGAAGTTTCTTGGAGGTAAACTTAGGCTAAACCTTGGACTGAGCTCATTGTGCGGGTTAGACGCCGTTGTTGTTGTTGTGGTGGTGGGATTAGCATTAGCATTGTTAACCTTATTAGCAAAGGTTTTAGCATCTAATTAGCAGAAGACGTAGTTTTGCACAGCTCTAAGATGTCTAGAGCCTGTCTCAACCAGGACCAACATTTGTAGAAACTGCCTAGACCTCAGTTTTTAGAAGAACAGGATCCTAATTGAGACAAAAAGCCTGATCCCATCTTAAATACCAAAAGGCCAACACTTACACAACCCATAGATGATAATAATTTACCATTTAACTTTATGGCTAGTGGCTCATATGGGAAAACTTAGGCTCAAACTTGGACTGAGGTCATTGTTTTGGTCAGTTATGGGGTTAGCATTAGCATTGTTAACCTTATTAGCAAAGGTTTTAGCGTCTAACCAGCAGAAGACGTAGTTTTGTACAGCTAAGATGTCTTGAGCCTGTCTCAACCAGTATCAAGTATGTAGAAACTGCCTAGACCGCAGTTTTTAGAAGAGATAAACCATTATGGCCACAACAGGATGCTAACTGGGACAAAAAAAGCCTGATTCTATCTTAAAGACCCATACATGACAATAATTTTACATTTAACTTCATGGCTAGTGGCTGATTCGGTAAACTTAGGCTCAAACTTGGACTGAGGTCATTGTTTTGTTCAGATGTGGGGTTAGCGTTAGCATTTTTAACCTCAAGATCATTGGCGAAGTTAGCATGGAGCTAGAATGTCTGTCTTCACAAGGATTAGCACGTGCTAAATCTGCCTCAGCTTCAGTTTTTAAAGAACTGAACATATCTGGGCCTTGTCATCAGGACCAAATGCAAACAATGTCGTCCCGTACCAAGAGACCAAACAATAAACTTAAACTTTAAAAAGTACAAAGTCGTTCATATCGACACAGAATGGATGTTTCCTGGAGGTAAACTTAAGCTCAACCTTGGACTGAGGTCGTTGTGTGGGTCAGATGTCGTGGTTGTTGTTGTGGGGTTAGCGTTAGCATCTTTAGCCAGGTTAGCGTCGTTAGCCTGGTTGGGCACGGGACAGTCCAGCCTGCGGTAGACGAAGTGGAAGGCGGCGGGCTGGTCGCGACTGTGCAGCTCGGCTTTGATCTTCTGCGGGTGAGTGTCGGGCGCGAGCTGCTGGCTGCTGCCCTCCGTCACCAGGAACAGGGCGTACTTCTGAGGATCGGACACCGCGAACTTCACCGCGCACAGGGAGCACACCTCCTCCACCGTGGCCTGGGGTCGGACACACAGCGTCTTCGCCGTGCAGCCGCTGTCCAGCTCCTGCAGCGCCACCCGCAGGTAGTTCTGAGGAAATACAGAGAAAAAGCAATGAGCCAGTGTTGCCAGATTGGACTGGGCTTCTTTTGAGCACCTTGGCCTGGAAAAAGTTGCATTGGGCTGGTTTTTAAAATTTGGGCTGCTTTTCACAACATTTGGCAGGTTTTTAGAAAATACGCACCTGATCAAAATTTTAAGACCAGCTGAGAAATCGCAAGAATTTACATTTTGCACTGTTGGATCTTAAGGAGGTTCTAGGCAGAGCTTCAAATGCAAAAAGAAGAAAATAATCTATGATTTATGAGAATTATGCAGCTCTGGAATGAGTCTTTGTATATTTGCTCCTTCGGTGCACACTCTAGGTTTGTTGCTTGTTGTCTGTTTTTTTATTTCTTCTCCACTTTTTCATTGTCAAATTCTTATATTTACATAGATAATTTGAATTATTATTTTGTAATCTTCTTGTAAATATATTGCTGTCTTGGGAAAGATCTATTTTTTTGTTTTGTTTTATAAATAGGTTGGCAGTATGTATTACTTCTGCTTAAACCTTTTCGGTCAGTAGGATTTTGTCATTTTGTCATATGATCAAACTGTATATGACCGAATAAACTAACTAACTAACTAACTAACTAAGAAATGGGAGTAAGACAAAAAAATAATTGAGCAAGCAATTTATTGGAAACTACAATTAAATAGACTGTTAATCAGCTGATCAAAAGCTTAAGACCACAGCCTTTAAAAGCCAAAATCTGCGCAAAAATGTGGATTCAGTGTCATTTTCTGTCAGGTATCTTTTGGACCATCCTGTGTTTTCCCTGATCTAAATCTAATAGAGAACATTTGGGGATGGATGGCAAGGCAAGTTTATAAAAACGGTCATCAGTTCCAGACAGAGGCTGCCCTTTGTGAAGCCATCTTCACTTGGAGCAACGTTACTGAGTTCTTTTTGAATGCTTTATTTCTGTTTTGAGGGGGTTTTTGATTTTTTTGAGCTTAAACTTAAACTTTTGATCGGCTAAACATCCCATTTTATTGTTTGCAGTAAATTGCTTACTCAGTTTTTTTTTGTCTTACTCCCATTTCTTCTTCTTCCAATTTTTCAGCTGGTCTTAAAATTTGATCAGGTGTGTATTCTGGAGAAAATACCAACAAAATATTCGTAATTTTATGGCAAAGAAAGTAGAAATACACATTTCAATTCCACTTGTATCATCAGTTCATTTGTTTTCAAATAAGTGATTCATGTTTGGTTGCTCACATTTCATATTGACATTTCATACATTTTTTGTGGTTTCTATTACGCCATGACCAGGAAGGCTTTGGTCGTCCGATAGCGCTCTCTGTGGAAAACCTGTTTGTGTTTTTTTTAGTGCTGCTGTTAAGTTTTGTATCCTTTCTTATGTATAATAGTTTTAACTTTTAGAGTGGTTGTGATATGGGTTGTTTTTATTGTGCAATGAGCTAAAATGTGGGCCCTGTTGTTTTTTTACTCATGGCATGGCGTGAAAAGGGATTTTTGACAATGCTCCACCAGTTTAAACAAGCCTGACGTTACCTGGAAGTCGTCTATGGTGGGAGAGGAGCGCTGCATGGTCCGTCTGCGATGCCACTGGTGCAGGGTGTCTCTTGTCTCGGAGCTCAGGACTCGGGCCGCCTGCTCCTCCTGGAAGTTCTTTATCAGGGACATGGCTCCGTACGCACTGGTCAGGTAGTATCCACCTGAGGAAACAGCACAAAAAACACACACGGGTTAACTTTGGAGCACAGTGAACTATAATTTGCTGATCCCTTTCCTGTATAAGCTGTTTGTAGATCTGTTTCAGTGCATGGTTTTAGCTTGAGCTCAAAGAGAGGGAAGATTTTAAAAGCCCTAAAGTCCCCCATCCAATGCTTCAAGAGGCTTAGCATTTAGCATCAGTCATTAGCCTTTTCTTAACAAAAAGAGACTAACCGCAACAAAAGTTTAAAAAGCAGTCATCTGGATTAGATTTTTCAGATGACTGCTTTTTAAACTTTTGTTGCGATGCATTTACCCTGGACGAGTGAGAGTCTTCACAGACAAAAAGAGACTAACTTAACTAAAAAAAAACTGGCAATTCGTGGGGGGCGGAGCATCATCAACAACAGAACAATAATCTGTTACACTAAAGAATTATCCGTACTACTCTCTAAAACTCAACTTTTTTTTCTACAAATACAAATGAAAAAACTCCACTGCTGCATTAAAAAAAACATAAATAAATGAATCATACATTTGAATGTTAACATTTCTTCAATAAATACATTTTGCTATTGTTGTGACTCTACTTTTTTTTGTAATATTAACAATGTTTTGACAAATTTTAAGACCTAGATGTACAAAATGTATTAAGCCTTCTCTTTCCTAACCCCAACCTAAACCAGTATAGCAAGTAAACTCAAATTCATTGTCAAAATTAGCATAAATGCTTTATGAGTTGAGTACGTGCACCAGAGCTCGTCCTCGGTAAACCACACCCATCTGAGCAAAATGCCTGTTTTTGGTGTGTCCTTTAACAACAAAGTGCCACCAAATGCACTGTTATTTTATTATTTTTTTTACTGTAACACAAATAAATAAAAGAATAAATCATACAAACTACCGGTTTTATCTCACAGCTAAGAATTTTGCTCCAAAAAGTGGTCTTTTATTCAGTATTATTGTGTTTTATGATTGTAGAAGATGAATTAGCTCACCACAGGTATCAGAAAAAGTATCGCTCAGGCACCAGCATCGAAAACTTGGCATCGTTTCAGAACTGGTATCGAAAAAACCTGAACGGTACCCAGGCCGAGTAAAGACAGAGGCTAACAGCTAATCCCAGAAGTCCACAGTTCGCTGGGAGACTGCTTTTTTTTCCCTAAATGATGCACAATTACCAAACAAAACCTAACCCCAAGTTACTGTTATTAAAAAAAACATTCAATCCTGAGCAAGATGGATTAAAAAAGGTTCAAATTTGTCAGAGTTACACCATTGCACGTTCAGATGACTGTGCGCATTTGTGAGCAGGGAAAGGTCAGTTCTCCCTGTGGCCTACGAGAGGCGCTGCTGAGTTTTCCTGCAGGTTTACCTTCTCCAGTGAGCAGAGTGGGGTCCAGCAGCTCCATCATGTACAGGATCTCATCGTCCAGCTGCGGCATGTCGCACTGCGCCAAAACGTGCGTCAACATGGGCAGGAAGTCATCCGCTCCGAACAAACGACCTGCAAATACAAACATTTAAAAATCGTGTCTAACCTGTAGTTCAATCTTTGCCCTAAAAAAAAATTATATTTCATTTTCATTGGCAGGTCTTCAAGAGTCTGTAAATGTTTGGCTCTCATCAACTTGTGTTAAAAAAACAAAGCCAGTTCTGTCACATAGCAGTGTCATCCGTCAGTAAGAGTGATATTGAATTGTTTTTGTTTAAATTGGCTCATCTCCAATCGAGTGAATGTTTTTATTAAAGAGTCATGTAAGGTTATTAGGCTTTAGGTTTTTGCAACGATACGATATGAATTGATTAGAAGTGTTTCGATACGATTCAAGAACGATATTGGCTAATTTGGAACGATACAATTTGTTTCGATTCAACACCTTCGTATCGATAATCGATACAGCAACTTTTTATCAAAAATCATAAAAGTTTACTCTCAAATGTAGCACCGCGGCCGGGGTTGATTATGTCCAGCAGACAGAGAGTGAAGAAAAGCTGAAGATAACGTTTTATTTAATTAAAAACACAAAATTTATCTCCAAAAAGCCATATCTGGTTTTATTTTAACATACAAATTTCAATCGATACTTCAAGTGTATCGATAGTCACTTCCTAGAAAACGATACGATTCGATAAAAGGTCATGTGTATCATAGGGGGAAAAAATCAATACATCGATACAGTTAATGTATCGTTACACCTCTATTAGGCTTTAATTCAAACTGTAAGAAAAGAGGCTAAGATGCCAACTTATTTTAGCATCTCACTGAACAAAGAACATTACATATAGAGTTTATAGTTTCTAGAAACAGCAGAAAATGTATAAGGACTTTTTATGGATCTCAAAGCCTCAAATGTCTGTCTATAAACCCTTTTAAGACGATAACACCACTGTTGTAGCGCTCGAGACTGGTCTTGTGACAATTTTGTTACGGTCTTGGTCCTGGCTGCAGTTTTACTCGGTCTTGGTCTTGCTCTCAAATCCAATTTTCTTGTCTCAGATTTTATTTCCCAAATATTATTTTAAAAAATGCTATTCTTCATAATTTTCACCGCAAACTGTGGTCGAAGGTCACTGAAGCAGACCAGTGCCATTATAAAACATTAAATAAGATATAAAAATACATAAAGTATTGTTAATTAAAAGGCAAATACATATTTTAGTCGACTACATCTACAATAGATTTCGTTTAGTCGACTAAAACTAAAAAAATTACAAGACTAAAACAAAATAAAAACTTGTTGGGCACTATATCTTGGTCCGAGCTCTCTGAGTGCTCCTAGTTCCTCGGTTTAGTCCTAAATTTAGTCCTAGTTTAGACCTGGTTCAGTCTTAAAAACCCTTTGATGTTGTGATATTGTGCTACAAAAAAAATCCAGATTGAGAATTCAGGAAGAATATTAAATTCCTGGCTGTGCTCACCTGAGTTCTCCTCCATGATGGTGTAGATGAGCTTGCACACTGTCAGCAGATGTGCCACCTTCTTCTCCGGGGAGTACCTTTTGCACATGGCGCGGAACTTGTGCCGGATCTTCTCGATGGCCACGGCGTCCGGGGGCGACGCGTCCGCCACGCCCATCTCCGCCGGCGGCTTGGTCTTGGCCAGAGACATGTTCTCCTTCAGCTCGGTCCAGGCGCCGCTGCGGATCTGAAACTCATGGAGGGCCTCCTTTATGACGGGCTTCAGCGGCTTCAGGACACACTTGTGCATGGCCTTCTCCAAAACTTGGTCTAAAATGACATAAAAATAAAAAAGAAAATAGAAGAAAAGACAAGTTAGAACAAGAACAGAGGCTGGGGGACATTTGGTCTTCTAAAAATACAACATGGTATCCAAACTTGTATTTTCCAAGACTGACGTAAACACAAAATTACTGTTCACAAGATTTTTCTTTACAACTTTTAACAAAAACAAGTGTAAGTATCAATTTGAAAGTCCATATTATGTTTTTTCAGGTTTTTGAACTAGTGTTGGACACCTTTGCATTCGTATTTCAGCTTTTATAACTTAAAATAATGTATATGTATAAAAAAAGGTCTTCTGTCGCCCTCTGCTTGCAACGGTAGGGCTAATTAGCACAGCTCTTAGCAACATGAAGCTAACAAATTGATTTCTGAGCTGCCTGCTTCGTAGTGGCGGAGGTTTAAGGCTGAAATGATCAGAACGAGTCCGGTGACGGTGTCTGGGCTTTAGAAACGCACACGAGCACTTCCTGGTTTCATGTGTCCATGTAGAGCTGCGAGACCGAGCGTTTTCAGCTCTGGAGAAGGGCAGTGCCTCAGCATACAGGATTACTCAAACATGTGTGAAGGAAACAAAATACTACTCCAGGTTTACAAATTAGTAAGTCATTTTCTAGCTAAGGTTCAGTTTAATCCCTGGAATAATGATGTGATATCTGCCAAAAAAAGGTAGTTAAAAATGTAATAATTACTCAAGTGGTAGCATTTTTCCAATAGTTACAACATATAGTTATTATTTTTATTATTATCTGGAATATAATACTTTTAACACCTTGATTTTGACACTATGGAATCATATACCTTTGTAACACTTTTTCCACTCCTCTTCATTACTTCTCACGGTTAATAAGACTCATAATCCTGTAACGAGGAAGCTAACCTGCTGTGTTTGAGCTCTAGTGAAAAGTGCTGACTTTTGGACAGTTTCCAGCTGTTCCTGGTTCAGCTCAGTTTGACTCCTGTTACAAACCCGAACCTGTTCCGTCACATACTGCAGATTCTGTCGGGAAGTGCAAGAAATATTGAACATCAGAGTCATCTTTGTTTAACTTGGCTCAGCTCCAGTCTTTTCATCACTGGGGCTTCAGTGTTAGAAATATGCGTAAACCAAAACAATAACCTACCTAACTGAGCATAACTTACTGGAACTATTTTTACAGATATTTTCTTAAGCATGTTTCTGGAACCATTTGACAATATCCTTATCCACCCAAAATAACTAGAACTGTTGACTGTCATGATGAAGAAAATAAACAAAACTCCTGTTTAATCCAATTTTCTTGCCTTGTAATCTTCTAGTACTTGTGTATTACCGTGGGGGTGAGGTGGGGTACACTCTGGACAAACAGACTACAATACTTTTCTATTTAGGAATTAGCGTTAGCCCCAAATATCACAAATTATGAATAATCAAGATAATTTTAGACAAACAACTACATGTGTGTTATGTCAGTGCATGCTAAGAAAACAAGTACATTGATGTTTAGCTGCTTTATTTAACCTCTTAAACCTGATTAGAGCCCGACGGGGCCCCCTTGCGTCCGCTTGTTGGGACCATAGCGGGGAGATACAACGGCTGACACACACATGTTTGACATCCTCGTGTTCGAACAATTCATGGCAACAAAACTATCTACTTCAATTTCTATTCAACAGTTGGATTCCGCCTGGATTTTTTAAAAATAAAACATGTATATCTTTCCATTACTTTGTTTATTTGGCACAAATTTTGCTGCAGTAGACCAAGATATGTGAAATTTTCAATTTATGTTGTTATTTGCTTCACTACAGGAAGGAAAAAGGCTTTTTTGGAGGCAAATATGTGTTTTTTTTTCAGGCGGAAATTAGAATAATCCATTTCAACCTCAATTTATGGTCAAACAATACAATTTATTAATATTATTTCTCTTCCACAGTAATCCCCAAAGTCCACCACTTAATTTGCTACCAAGGTTAGCTATGTACACCTAGTAAATGCTAAGTAAAACTTTAATAAATGCAGATATAGAATTTTCGGGAAAAAGGCCTCAGAGCTTAACAGGTTAATTAGCAATTAGCATATGCAGGGCTCAACAAGCTGAATTTAAGACTTTTTTAGACCTTATAAGACCAATGTTCAAGAAAATTAAGACCTGTTTTGTAAGCATGCAGTGTACAAAAAGTTGAGTTGTAAACACAGCTATGCCAATTAATTACAAACATTTGGGACGGTGAGTGCTGCAAAGCATTTTGGTCTTGGTAAGAAAAGATGTGAAATCTCATATCGGCGAAGGTAAAGCGCCTTAAAGCCTTTAAGTGGACATCTGATAATAAGATGTGAACACAGGTGGTTACATTAAAAGTACATGATGCATTTAAGACCTGTTTTAACATATTTAAGACTAGTGCTGCACAATATATCGCAAAATTATCAAACACAATATCCGTATCGCAAGAATCTAAATATATCACAATAACGCTGTGGTCTTCCATCTGACAGAGATTTACACTGAAGAATCATTTTCCACCAGAGCCTTAAAAGAACATGTGTTGTGACTAAATAAAAATGTTTAAAAAGTTCAGTTTTAGTGGTAATTTAATTAATTTAGTCACAGCTTAGCCTTGTTTTATTCCTGGTTTAGTCTGTGTTAGGTTTTGATTTTGTCGCTGTTTTGACTTGTAAATACAGGAACTTACATTTTTGTGAAATGTAGTGAATTTAACTTACTATGTTCGAAAAGTAGGCTCTATTTTCAAATATCGCAATAATATCAATTTTCAATATAGTTATCGAATATCGCATGTTTTCTCCATATCGTGCAGCCCTATTTAAGACCTAATACTCTGCATCTCGCGCAACACTTTTTAAGGCCTTAAATTCAGAATTTTAAATGTAAGACTTTTTAAGACCCAGCAGAAACCCTGTATTTATCACTAAACCCTAAATGCTATGTAATATAATGTTTTTACAGAGTATTTTACAGCGTCACCACCAATTCCACTTCACTAAGTTCACTTTTAGCAACTAGGACTGACTTAGATCTGGGAAAAAATCATTCATAGATTTTAATCCAGGGGTCTGCAACCTTCTGGATCCAAAGAACCAATTGCTGCCAAAAATATTAAACTTGCATCTGTAAAGAGCTGCAACTAATTTTAATCACAAAAGTCGTTTAGCTAGCTTAGATAACTGAAATATAAGCATGTGGTGGATGATCATTAATTCAAACTAACAAAGAACTGTGTTAAATACTGACTGCACTGATTATCTTTTAATTGGCAGCAGTGTAATACAGGAGCCAAGGACACTCTGAGAACTGGAGTTACATCCAGTAACTATTTCTTGGTGCTTTTCTACAGCTAAACCTATGCAAATATTCAGTATGTAGCCTAAATTTAGTCCAGTTCCTTGTCACCTGCTGTGATACTGATAAATGTTGGGAATGTCCAGGACTGAGATAAAAGCTTTCCTGTCCAGATTCAGAGCAGCAGCGTGTGAACGGTTATCAGCTCAAACTCAGTGTAAATAAGAAGACGTTTCCTGAACAAGGCCGAGGTCAAACTGCTGCTGTTGTTACTAAAGTCACTTACACATGAACAACTGGGAAATCCATCCAAAATACAAATAAAGATAAACTGTAATCTTACTCGTCTTCATATTTCTAATAGAAAGTATGCAACACTAAAAATATTATATGTATTTTGTGGTCAACAGAGCTTCAATTCTCAAGATGTGGAGTAAAGAAAGATGTGTTTGTTTTGATCAGGTTTTTTCTTGTGAAATTTAAGACCTTTTTAAGATTTTTTAATGCTGCTTAAAGAAACAATAACCTGTATACATTTTACAATATTAAAATATCAGTATTGGTCTCTGAAACTCATTGGTTTTATTTTAAAGTTCTAATACAGGTGAAATAACTCCAGTTTTACATTAAAAATCTCAAAACAGATTCATAAATTTCAGTGGTAACAGCATTTACTGTTGTGTGGATGTTTTTAGCAACATTACACAGCCAGTACACTTAGCTTTAAAAAACTTACTAAATAAATAATTGCAAAACCACTATTGATGGAATTCATTGCCAAATTTACACCCAAATTATAAAAAATACTTCTCTGTTGTTACTTAACTTATTTTTGACAAGAACAACGCTGAAAAACATGACTTAGACATCAAATTTAATACCTTTTTAATATCTTAATATATTATGTGAGATTAGTTATTATTATAATTATTATTACTTGTATTCTCAACTGGTGGGTCTGGAACCAAAAGTGTGCCGCCTTCTTATTCTTAGCTGGTTGTGAAGTGAAGAAATTTGGATACAAATGAAGTTTGTTTTGATATATGAGACTTTTGATGAGGTTATGGACAAGGATGTAAAATACTAAACAACAAAATAATAAAATAAACTTTGGAAAACATGGTATTTGTTATCTTGTCTATTAAAAACCCTTGTATTAACTCAAAAACAGTCACATCACCTGGCTTCAAAACCTAAAATAAAATGGCTTTGACCTAGATTCTCAGCAGATTGTGAACATTTTAATTGTATCCAGTTTTTTTCCCCCTTGTATCGTAAAAAAACAAAACCCAAATCCTTATTCACATCTGCACCCAGTCCTGTTTTTCAGCTTCATTTTCCATGGCGACACTAAAAGTGGAGTTTAGCCAAATAATTGTGTTGGCCCGACAAGAAAAATCACAGTCACACAGGAGAAAAACAGCACATTTTGCATACAATACTGTTTAAGTGTGTCTTAAATCTCCATGCTCTCCTCTGTCCCTGGTTTAAAGCGTAGCTCGTGACAGATTTATGCGCTAAGTTGCTCGCACGTGTCTGTGTCTGTGCAGATGTGCTCCGCTCACATCCTGCTGTGGTTTGATGAGTCGGCGTTGGCTCAGGAAAATCCACTCGACTCGACTCGACTCAGCAAAAAAAAAAAAAAAAAAACCTGCTCTGAGCTAAACTTTCACTGGACTGAGGTTTATGTGCACGTGCTGCAACTCATTAAGGACTCGTCTTATTTCTACTCAGGCTTTATTTTGTCGAATTATGTTCCAAAATATGTTTCCAAGATAAGGATCCTGTACAAAAGCGTGTGATTAGAGAGTGTGGGACAGAGGGGACAGTGTCAGATAAACTTTATCTGAGTCAAGGACAAAACAGTCCCCAAAAGCAGCAGCCTCTTCCTCTTCCTTCAGATAAACATCCTACAAACAAACATCCTCGTGCTTTTAAAGATGCTAACATACAATTTAAAGCAGTGTTGTTCTGGGAACAGTTGGAAACATCTGGTATGTAAACGTTTAAGTAGTAATAAAAATGTCAAATCACATTCAAGTATGTATTAAGGGTTGTCTATTTTGCTAAATTGACTTTTCTGTGCTTTCTACCATGTTATAATGTTGTTCCCTCATCAAAAAAATACTGTAATCTCCTGTATTCATCCAGTCTGCTCTCATTTATTTATCCAAAAAACAGTGTACAGCTCTGTTTCCACTGATTCCTCACATATATTTTTTTATTTTGTAGGAAAATGGCATCATACAAAAAAATAAGGAAGTAAACAGCTTTTTTCCCCCAATTTATTCCCATAAATTCACATAAGGTCCCATAAATTCCTGTTTATTTCCCATGGAAAATTTCCAACTTTGAAAATTCGCGGTATTTTGCAACCCTATTCTTCACAGACATTTTTTTTATTTTGTAGGAAAATGGCATCATACAAAAAATCTAACAGTTTTAACAGTTTTTGTTCAAAGGAGCACAACAGCTCTGCCCTCTGCTGGTCTCTTCACATGTTTCTTTATGGCACCAGTAGAAAACTTATTAAAAACATTATTTTTTTAGTCACATCATGTTTTTAAAGGTTGAAAAGTTGTTCTAGAGAAGACCAAGATTGGTTTAAAAATAAGAATAAAAGCAGAAAATATCCTTTTTAAGATTTTTGACAATTGTTAGAAATTACAAAGCTGTTTTAAATTATCTGCTAAAAGTGCTTTGTCCTTGAGTGTTTCCCAACTGGTGGGACAGGACACAAAAGTGAATCGAAGGGAGGTTGAAAATAGTCTAAATGTTCACTTTATTTTAAGTCTAAATATTGTTTGAATGACATGAAATTGTGAAAGAAATTTAAAAAAAAAAAGTGCTGTAAAGGTTGTAGTAAAATAATAAAATAAAATAAAAAAAAATAAAAAAATAAAATAAAATAAATAAATAAATAATTTAAAAAAATAATAACTTTAGATTTGTTAAAAAAAATGGGTTACAATAAAATGATCAGGGATAAAATTAGGCTGAGAAACCTGGCTTCACCAGTGTCCTTCAGTTTTATCGCATGCTGTGGCCACAAAGTAAAATGTGCGTTGTCTCTTTAAAAGCTGATACAGGAGTGTTACGGTAAAAGCGGTCTGTCCGGTTGAACCTAAAAACCCTTCTCTGTAAAAGCTGAGGCGGTGTCTGTCTGCACTGACTCCTGCAGATAACAGAGTTTAAAATAGACCGAGCTGGATTAGACGAGAAGTGAGGAGCAGATAAGAGGAGGAGGAAGAAGAGGGCTTTTAGATGGAAATGTGCACTCGAAACTGGCACACGATAAAGAAACTGAAATAATGTCTGTGCCCAGCTTTCAGATATAATAATGTTGAAAATGTGACCAATAAGAAAAAGCCTGCAATTATCAATACTTAAATATGTCCAATTATAAAACCCAGTGATTTGATTTTCTTCTCTCAAAGCAAAGAGCTGCAGGTTGGAATGAGAGGACAGGTGCGCTGTGTGAGAAAACAGGTTCAGAAAGAATAAATGAATGGAATAAATGTGTTCGTGGTGAATGAGTTAATCTGCATTATGGCCATAAACGACTGAAAGAAATATTAACAATTACTCGCTATGCTGTACAGCAGAGTAAAGGGAGAGTCAGGACAAATTAAACGTAAAATTAAGCAACTGTTTCCTAAAATATCCAGCCTATAACTGTCTTTAGTTAAAAAAACAACACATTTTAGTTATGACTTTGAATTTAATAAAATGTAATGACAGGTGATGCCAAGCCGGGGGTTAATGGTTAATTGATAATCGTTTGTTAAGACTTGGGCTGCACCTAACGATTATTTTGATAATAAATTAATCTGTCAATTACTTTTTTAATTGGTCGATTAATAATTGGATAGAGAAGTGCGCGTAAAATAGTTAAAAACCTGAGGTATTTTATAGTTTTTGTTAAAAATTGGTGATAATTCTACCAAAAATCACTTAATTTTTACAAAATTAAATCAAAGCTACAAACTTCTTGAAGATGTTTATATAGAGCATTTATACATAAAATATCATCTGTAATACATATATGATTTTTTTATTAAAAACACAAACTGTACATTGTTTTTAACTGTTTACTGCTCTATCTAGGTAAAAAAACCTTCTCTCACAGAACATGGCATGTATTAAATATCCCAGTTGACGATTATCAATTATAATCGATTATAATCAATTAATCCGATTAATTGTTGCAGCCCTAGTTAAGACTACCAAACAATCAATGAAAGAAAATTCACCAAATGTCCATCCCCAGCAGAGATGTTGCACGATTTAGAGACAGTAGTTTAAGTCAGAGGCAGGAGCTGAAGATGTTTCTGTTCTCTTTGTTCATGACGAGGATGAAAAGGATTAGAAACGAGTCCATCAGAGGACAGCTCATGTGAGAGGTTTTGAAGATAAACTGATAAACAAAAAATGTCCTTAATAGTCATCCACAATTTGAAATTATCCATAACTGGACTTAGTACTGTTCAAATACAAAAACGCTGCGTGCTCAGATTAATCTCATTTCAACACTGACTTGTGCGAGGCAGCTTCCTTATGAGTTTCATCTGTGTCTCGTTTCTCTCTGAAGCAGACAGAGCTACAATGGAGGCGTCTGTGTTTTGACTGAGGACAGACTCGGGACAGGAGGACAGCGGCGCGGCTGTGTGGGGACGAGACAGGGACACAAGAGGGACATTATTCATGAAACCTCTACACACGACACTGAGGCCCACACATTCAGGTCAACAACATCCTCTGATAGTACTCGAACACAGCTGAGACAAGCTGCGAGCAAAACAACAACAACAGGGCGGCCATTTTGAAATTCATACTTTTAAGGAGTTAGAGTAAATTCAGGATGATATAGCAAGGGTTAAACCATCACTAAACGTAACGCAAATCTAGGCAAACCTTCATAATCCGAGGAGAAGAGACTTGGGACTAAACCAGGACTGATTTAAAGATAAAACTAAAGCCTAAAGCAGAAGAAAACGAGAATAAACATGAGACTAAACCAGGAGGAAATTCAAGACATAATCATAACAAAACCAGGTCTAACTCTGACCCTAAATTAGGACCAAAACAAGATTTAACTGGGATTAAATTATGTTAAAACCAGCAATAGGAACTAGAACTAAAAGTATGAACTAGTAAAAGATTCAAGACATAATGAGGACAAAACCAGGTCTAACTCTGAGCTTAAATTAGGACTAAAACACAGTTAACTGGGATTAAACAATGTGTAAACAAAGTACTAAAATTAGGGCTGAATTAATAAAAGATTCAAGACATAATCAGGACAAAACCAGGTCTAACTCTGAGCTTAAATTAGGACTAAAACACAGTTAACTGGGATTAAACAATGTGTAAACAAAGTACTAAAATTAGGGCTGAATTAATAAAAGATTCAAGACATAATCAGGACAAAACCAGGTCTAACTCTGAGCTTAAATTAGGACTATACCACAGTTAACTGGGATTAAACCATGTGTAAACAAGGTACTAAAATTAGGGCTGAATTAATAAAAAATTCAGGACATAATCAGGATAAAAGTGGGATTAAAACATCGGACTAATCAAGGACTAAATACAAACTAAACCAGGACTGAGCTATGGACTAAATGAAGACTAAACCAGGACTAACTTAAAGAAAATCCAGAGCTTGTTCGTGTAATCGTGCAGTATTTTGAGCTCTGCCAGTGCCTTGTTTTGGTCTCAAAAATCCCTAACATCTTCTTGAACTTCTATGAATGTCCCTGTTGTCATCTCACTGCTGTTGCTCAACATCAAACTCTCCCTCTCGCTCTCTGAAGCCCACTCAGAGCAGGAGCAGATGCAGCTGAACCTCTGCCAAACTCTCCACTACTCTCCGGCTCACTCCCAATCTTTACAAAACCCTCTCGTCCAATCAGATCGCAGGATTCAGGGACGAGCCTCCTCTACTTCCTGTCTCCAGTCACTCACTCTGTGTTTATCTCCCAACACTGAGCCAACGGTTTCTCCTCCTCCAGGCTCATCGTAAATAAAGTACTGCAGTCTTTAATTAGTATTATTATTGCTGAATTACAATTATTATAAACTAATTCTTTAGGACCAAAAATATTTCCAGCAAACTACTTAAAAGGCTTGACAAAAAAGCACAAAATTGTACACAAATTTTCAACTTTTTTAATATTGTGACAATTGGAAGACAAGCACTCAAACAAGAAATCTAGGTTTATTTCCACGGTTTATAAGGTTTCACGTATACTTATTGTAAATATTTCTCTGTGCTTCGATGTAAACTTAACTCCTCCGACTACAGTAGCCTCAGAGGGTCAAAACTCAAACCTAAAATCCCCAATGGGAAATGTACACAGCTGGATAGAACTGATTTATTTATGTTATTATAATATTGGCTGTAGTCTAAACATACTCTTAGTCAAAAAAGAAGAAAACGGTTCATTATTTTGTATTAAAATTCACTTGTTCTGTGTGATTTGCAGTTGTTGATAATGTTATAGTGATATATTTTGTGTAACCCTCTTTGCCCTGATTTGTTGTGATCCTAAATCGTGTTTTTGACTTGACCGAACCGTTTTCCAGCTGTGAGGGCCCGGGGCCAGTTCAGACAGATCTCTTCCTCTTTAAAAACTAAGCCCCTCTTTGTGCTCAGTGTTTACAGCTCTGCAGCCCCAGATCCTAAAATCCTGGCTTTTCACTCTGTCACCAGCTCTGAGGCTCAGAGCAAGCGCAATAAAAATGATTTAGAAACAGAAATATTTACAATCTAGTAAGTAGATTAAAAAAATATGCTTCCATTAAAGCCAAAACATCCATAACTGTAGGATGCTTCACTTGTAGTGCTGCAAAATAGGTTATATTTAAGCCAGATGCCCTTCCTGACTCAACATTCTCCATTTATTAGGGCTTAGGACTGGCTTATTTTGTATAATCAACTTCAAATCATGTTATAATGTTGTTACCTCATCCAAAACAGACCTGGAGTTTGTGTTTTGTTTCATTCACACCTGTTTAAGTGATCCTGTAGTCTAAGGCGCTGAGTTTCTGAGGCCTCAGAACGCTCGGTTTCCACAAAGCACCGCCCACTCCAGGAAGCACTGACCAATCAACAACAATCTACATCCAGTCTGCTCTCATTCATTTATACAAAAAACAGTGTACAGCTCTGTTTCCAGTGATTCCTCACAGCTTTTTTCATTTTGTAGTAAAATGGCATCACACAAAAGATTTAAGGAAGTGAAGTGCTCTTTTTCTTTGATTATGTTATAAAAATTGCAACACTCTGCTGCCCTCTGCTGGTCTCTTCACGGCACCAGAAGAGTTCTCATTAAAAACATTTTCTTTCAGCCAGATAATGTTTTTAAAGGTTATAAAATGTGCATAAAAGCAGAATATATCTTCTTTAAAGTTCACCAAAGCCTGCATGTGTGTTCCGCTGTTTAAACATATTCCAGTGTTAAGTCTTGAATCCTAAATTGCTGAACTGAAACTGCTGCCTCTTCACGCCGCACAGTGACATAATCCTTCCTCTTTATTAATAATATTTTCCACTAATACTTGGTGTAAAGGCTGCAGATCTGAGGAGAACTGCCTCCCACTGCTCTCTCTGTGGGGAGGTGAGTGCAGGGTCAGCGGTGGTGTAATGGGCCACAAGAGCTCGGCACAAGCGCATGATTACTGTGATTAAGGTTTACAATGACGTCTGTCTGAAGAAAACTGACAAGTCATGCACCACTGACACAGTTTTAGCTTGGATTTCAACCAATAACACAGGAAGTTTGCCCTGTCAGAGTCTAAAAAGATTTTGGTGTGAAAAAGTCTGAGAGAAATATCACTGCCTTCCAGTTTCCTACTTTTTCCAAAGCCAGGGAATTACAGAATGTAAAGTCTTTGGGCCAGCTTTGGGATTTTTAACTCATTTCTAAGTATACAATGCATCTTAGCCCAAAAAAAAATAAAATAAAATAAAAAGATTTAGCTCATGAAGTAAAACAACCAGGGATGCACGATATTAGCAGAACACAAGATATGCAATAACCACGATTCAGAAAACACACTTATTTTGACTTTAAGATAAATGGCCATAACAATATTGTGATAAATTTAGTTTGTTGTGATACAAATTTGTCCAATTTGGCGATAAAATATAAATTTGCGATATTGTTGGGCCCTAAAAAAAAACTTTAGTAAAGTGAAGTATAAAGTCCAACACTATCCATTAGGGCTGTGACAAGACACAAATCCCGCATGACGAGACGTACCTCTTTCCTATCAACGCAACATAAACCGATAATAAAGTCTGGACTCACCGATCTGCTCCTCGGGGATGAGGCTCTCGATGGGCGGCTCCAGCTCGGAGCTCTGTCTGAGGTAACTCTTCATCTGCGTGAGGAACTGTCCTGAGCGTCTGCAGCAGCTCCGAGCCGGACTCGAACGCCTGGCTCTGGTCCGTCATGTAGCTCAGGTAGTCCTGCACCAGCCCCCCGAAGTACGTCGTCTTGTCCTGGGACATCTCCAGCACTCTGCGGATCGCCCTTTTCTCCGGCGTCAGCAGCGAACTAAACACGCCGCTCATTTTCCTCAGCTGTCCCTTGAAGGCTTTCTGGATGACCACGGCGCTGGCACTGGAGCGACGCTTGGTCCGATGGCCCGGAGGAACCAGAGTCAGGTCCTGGTCCTGGTCTTGGTCGCTTTCCAGACTCACGCCGTAATCTTGATCGTCTTCGTCCTCCTCATCGTCGTCATCGTCATCCATACTGGAAAAAGGAGGCCGAGAGAGCGGCAAGGATGCGTCTATTTCCTCAAAAGTTGGAGGATTTGGGTCGTGGATGGGAGGGAAGTAAAAATCCAGCGACCCTGAGGAATCAGTCGAGACGCTCAGGTCGCTCAAGCGCTGCTCCCCTCCCGTACTTTTATCATTGTTAGTAGTTTTGCCACCATCTGGGATTTCTTCTTCGCTGCTTTCTTTACACGTCACGCCTCTCTGCAGCTTAGCCCTCCTCAGCGCTCGCTCAATCACGTGATCCTCCATCGCCAGGTGGCACTGTGCGTCTTCCTGACTCGAAGACGGCGACATTTTGGACCTTCTCGGAGATGAGGACAACGAAGGCAATGAAATGGGAAGTGACGGTTTAGGAATAGTAATGGGCGAACTTATATTTAAGATCTTTTTCGGCGGAGAAGTTGACGGGCTGATGCTGAGAGACGACCCTAATCGTGATAGCAGGCTTATGTCTTTGCTTCCTCTGTCTCTTTCCTCGGACTTCTGCTTTTGGACGACTATCCACGGGACTTTTTCAGGCATGCTTCTTGCTCGTGTCAGCGGAGCCGAGCGGCGATTTGCAAATTGCGGCGGTGGAGGTCTTGGAGGAGGAGGAGAGCGCTGAGAAACAACACTATCCGGACTAACTTTCTCAACTTTGCTTGGACTTATATGGCTCTCTTCCTGTTTAGCTTCACTAAAACTTTCCAATTCTAAGGCGAGAGGTTCGTGTTTCGAGGCGTCATTTTGGCAGGCTTCAGTTTTGTTGTTGGCGTCTTCTTGGTGGACTTTTATGAACAAAGGGTTGATGAAGCAGAGAGCGCCGTTGGACTGGCAGCACTCAAGCTCCGAGGGTGTTCGAGTTTGTAGTCTTGGGCGGATTTGTATTGGAGATGATATTGAGATGGTAGAAGATCTGTTAAAGGGAGGCGGAGGTCGGTCCGGTGCTGAAAACGAAGAAGAGCTTTTTCTTTTTTGGCCCAACTGAGCCTCCCAGAAACCTGAAAGAGAGACACAAAGAGGATTTAGTTATAAGTTTTCATTCCTCTTCCTTCTTTCTTGGTTTCTCTCATTCACACACGTTATCATTTGTTCATTATTACGAACCAAAATTATTATGTACAGCTAATTTGCATAAACCTGCATGTGTAATTAGTGTCAATCATGAAAATGTCAACAGCACACACCCTCCCTCCTCCGCCTTCCTCACTGCTGCCCACTGGAAACTCCAACATGTAAACAGTGTTATTAACTTCAACCATGTAATAAAGATCCTTATCCATCTTTATCAGCTGTTTTTTCAGAAAATAACGCCAAGTTATGGAGTTCATTTTGTTTTTTTCCATTCATTCATTTACTAATCTTGACCCGGCCAAACACAACATGCAACAAAATAAAATCAGCATTTCTCTGCAACTCCTTGGTGTACATGAATAACCTTGATATCTATGAAAAGGCAACACTTTCTGTTGAGGTTAAATCACCAGTATTGATGTTAATGGATCAGACTAAAATAAATATAGAACACAAAAATAAAATTTAAAAAGATGCACCTGCAGCTGGTGCCTAAAACCTCTAGGAGCCCACAGCAGAGGGTCTGACCCTATTTGATGCAAATAAAGCGAAGTTTGAGAGGTTTTTGGGTCCATTTGGTGCAACTGGGCATGTTTACCTGTTTTTGCTATATGTCAGTTTAGTTGCATGTTGTTGAAATCGTAATTTTGGAGGAAATTATGGGCTTTTTAGGATTCTAGGGTTCAAACCTTACTCTTTAACTATTTGGTTTGAAAAAAAAGTCTGAATTTATAACTATAAGACTATATATTTTGGTGTTATGTAGATTACATTATGAAAAATATGTATTATTATCCAAAGAGTTAAACTTAATAAACTTGTGTTTGTCCGTTTTGTTTTTTAAACCTCCAAAACTTTGCAATTTTAGGACATTACAAGAGAAACTGTATTTAGAAGATAGATAGTAATTTAAATTGTAGCTTTATTTTGCCAATGTGTGAAGCATAAATATCTCCACAGCCTGACAAAATGCAATGATACAAATATTTTTGTTAAGTCAGCTAAACACAGTCGCTTTGCTCCAATGCCAAAAATTCAAAAACATCAGGAGTCAGGATCTGAGAAACTGCACTTCCTCGTCAAATACTTGGGAGATGAATCGACTCTTTACTGTTAGCAGCCTCGTAGGATTCATTCAGCTATCATGGCCACAAAAACTCTGCACCCAGAAAATACAAGGGAAGTAATGAGTCAGAAATGTCCCAAAATAAACAGGACTGAGTCAGAGCGACAGGGGCTAATGGTCAGGCGACAACGTGAGTCAAGCTGTTGCACAAAGACCTTTAGTGTAAAAAGCTCATTAGCTGCATTTTTGTAAGATAAAATGGGATCACGGATGTTAAATGTTTGAAGGAATTAAACAGAAAAGGGATTTTTTATCTATACTTTTCAGTTCCTGGATAAATTTACTGAGATTTCCTGAAGCATTACAGAGAAAGAGGATCTCTGCAGGTTACAGAGTTCATAAACAGCACTGTATCAATCATTTAAAAATAAACAATAGAGGTTTATCCATTTTTTTTTCTTGTAAAGTGATTATCACTGTCGCCTCCTGAGTTTGATTCCTGGACTCTGCAGCAGGTCCATTGGAGTCTGTATGTTCTCAACGTTTCTTTACGGGTTTCCTCCGGGTTTCCTCCATCAAACTAAAACATGCACACTGGGCTAAATCCTCCAGTTTACTTTACTCCTGACCTGGATCCTGGCTCAGATCCGGAGGAGGCTGCACTGTGGTCGCCCACTGCTCCTGACAGGTTTAAGCCCAGAGACATTGAAGGATGGGCCAAATGCAAAGAACATGATTTCCCTACAGGAACAGTAAAGTAGACCTTACCTTACGTTTTAATTTAAAAGACTCAAGTAACAAGTTTGAGGACCACTTCTACTTATTAATGTTGATGAAAGAGTATTGTTCTTGGGTACAGACTTTGCGTACGTCTTCCACTAATGACCAAAGCTTGTAAAAGAATAAGTCACACTATGAAGCATTAGTTAAGGATTAGCAAAGAATTAACTAATTGCACTGTTTATAAATTATCAGTTTAACATTTATAAACACCACTGAATTGTAAACATTTTTATGCTTATTACTTGAGTAGTAGACTCATGCAAATCAATACAAACTGATGTGTCATTCATTAAAATGTTGTTGAGTCGGCGAGTTATTGTAAACTGTTGCCAAGAAAGTGTCTGACGCAAATGATGTATTTGCAATTTAGCTAAATGTATAATTGCAACACCTTAATAAATGCACTCCACCCAGAGAAGTCAACCAAAAATTTGTAGCTGTCATGCATTATAGCGTCTCCAAAGTCTTAAATACACTAAACTGTGCTGGTTAACATAATGTTTTTTGCATGTATACAAACCACTGCAAAGTTACTCTAATATACACAAAAATATTTAGTCAGTAATAAAATATTGTGCTTTTCCTAATAGTTTTTAGTGCTCGATCACAGCAGTTCTCATCAGAAAATGCAAAAAAGTGCTTTATGGTCCAGTACAGACTGTGTTTATATACAACATCCTCCTCTCTCGGTGCTTTCATGTCAAAAATCTCATAAAATGTCTCATTAAAGTCCACTCCAGTATTATCTCAGTATTATATTTATTCAGTCTAGAGCAGATGTATTGCATGATAAAAAAAATATCTTTTCATCATTTTCTTGTGTAACTCATGATGTGACGAGCTGCTAACTTTCTTTAAATGTCAAGTTCCCTCTCCGGTGATCAAATAAGTGGAAAATATGAATATAAATTAATCAAAAAGGGCCTTAAACAAACATTATAGTGCACAGTTTTAAAGGCCAGTTATTGCAAACACTCTAAAGGTCAATCTAAAAGTAACTGGTCTGACAACATTTCTGATCTTTGTGTAAAAGTTGCTTGTAATAATTACTTGTGAATCTGTTATAAAGTGTCTTTCTCAAGGCAGACATGTTTGGAAGTTTGGAAGTAGTAGTAAGTAAAATATCTAGTAGTAAATTTCCCAATGCTACGTAGAAAATGCAACAAGAAATACTCCAGAATGACAATTTAATCTTGTCACAAAAGTTACTTGCAGCTAATTCGTATTTAACTCTACTCATGTTATTAGCTTAAGCCCAGTAATCATAATAATAATTAATGATGATTATAATAAGAACAGAACACATTCTTTATAGACATAAACTTTGTGGGAAACTCTGAATCTAATTAGAGCTTGTGCATAAGAAATCTCGTGTTAACAAACAGGTAGGACAAAAAAATGCAAAAGTATACGGACAAAATAATAAAACTGTCCTCAAATCCTGGAAAAACTGATGTGTAGTTCAGGAGTAAAAAGCCAAGTCTATTGCTGAAGTGAACTGGACTCTAATAAAAACTTGTGCATGTAAAATAGACAGGTAATGCACAAAGCTTTCAAACAACACAGACTTGGTAATGACAGGCTGTGGACAGTCTGCAAACGTCAGGTCACGTCTGTTCCCAAGCACCTTTTAGTCCAAGACCAAGTTCCATCTCAGAAAATATCTGGCTTTACAAGGACCAGCTTTAATGGACTAAACTCTGCAGGACTACAAACAAAATAAAGGGCAAAACAGGGACTAAACCAGGACCAAACCAGGTCAAAACTAGGGCCAAGCCAGCACATAACCATAACCAGGGCAATCTACAACTAAACCAGGTCTAAACCAGGTCTAAACCAGGACTAAACCAGGACTAAACCAGGTCTAAACCAGGTCTAAACCAGGAATAAACCAGGAATAAACCAGGTCTAAACCAGGAATAAACCAGGACCAAGCTATGATTAAACTGTGCCTAAACCTGCAGGACTACAAATAATAAAATAAAGGGCAAAACAGGGACTAAACCAGGTCCAAACCAGGTCAAAACTAGGGCCAAGCCAGCACATAACCATAACCAGGGCAATCTACAACTAAATCAGGTCTAAACCAGGTCTAAACCAGGTCTAAACCAGGTCTAAACCAGGTCTAAACCAGGAATAAACCAGGAATAAACCAGGACCAAGCTATGATTAAACTGTGCCTAAACCTGCAGGACTACAAATAATAAAATAAAGGGCAAAACAGGGACTAAACCAGGTCCAAACCAGGTCAAAACTAGGGCCAAGCCAGCACATAACCATAACCAGGGCAATCTACAACTAAACCAGGTCTAAACCAGGTCAAAACCAGGTCTAAACCAGGTCTAAACCAGGACCAAGCTATGATTAAACTGTGCCTAAACTCTGCAGGACTACAAATAATAAAATAAAGGGCAAAACAGGGACTAAACCAGGACCAAACCAGGTCAAAACTAGGGCCAAGCCAGCACATAACCATAACCAGGGCAATCTACAACTAAACCAGGTCTAAACCAGGTCTAAACCAGGTCTAAACCAGGAATAAACCAGGAATAAACCAGGAATAAACCAGGAATAAACCAGGAATAAACCAGGACCAAGCTATGATTAAAATGTGCCTAAACCTGCAGGACTACAAATAATAAAATAAAGGGCAAAACAGGGACTAAACCAGGACCAAACCAGGTCAAAACTAGGGCCAAGCCAGCACATAACCATAACCAGGGCAATCTACAACTAAACCAGGTCTAAACCAGGTCAAAACCAGGTCTAAACCAGGTCTAAACCAGGACCAAGCTATGATTAAACTGTGCCTAAACTCTGCAGGACTACAAATAATAAAATAAAGGGCAAAACAGGGACTAAACCAGGACCAAACCAGGTCAAAACTAGGGCCAAGCCAGCACATAACCATAACCAGGGCAATCTACATCTAAACCAGGTCTAAACCAGGTCTAAACCAGGTCTAAACCAGGACTAAACCAGGACCAAGCTATGATTAAAATGTGCCTAAACCTGCAGGACTACAAATAATAAAATAAAGGGCAAAACAGGGACTAAACCAGGCCCAAACCAGGTCTAAACCAGGTCTAAACCAGGACCAAGCTATGATTAAACTGTGCCTAAACCTGCAGGACTAAGCAGTGGTCTTCACTTTTAATCTACAAATTCATCATTCACCGCCAAAGACCCCAGAAGACCACCAGTGGGACCAGCACCACAGTTTGAGAACCACTGCTGTAACCAAAAGCCTTAATGTCATGAAAACGTGCATCTTCCTTCCATATACAAGCTCTAGTTTTAAATCCGTACCACAGAATCCATTCACTCCAGTGCAGACAAAGCCATTCACTTCATAAGAGCTCCCATTACAGAACAATACTCACAGCTCTGGGTCCAACACTGGCCTCTGTGTGTGTGCTCTGTATCTGCTCTGCTGATTGTGACCACACCACTCGATACTGTTTGTTTCTGTCAGTGACTCAGAGCTCAAAACGTGCACGAAGCGGGATATAAGCTCTCCTGTCCCCGCCTCTCTGTCTCCTCCCACTCAAAAACTGCTCTCTGTGTTTTCCCCCGTTTTTCCCCGGTCAAAGAAGTAAGCAGTGGATACTTCTTATTGTTTTTCCTGATACAATGTTGTGAAGGAATTGGATAGGAGGACTATGCATAGTAGTAAAAACACCCACTGTATTATGGGAACAACAGGAGCCTGGCAAATACCTCCGGGTTTTTGGAGGCTGCGTGTTAGAAACGGCAAATGAATGAGACCCAGTTCACATAAAAGTGAGCTTGTATGCACATAAAAAGACACATGGCAAGCTTTTTAGTACACAAAGTTAGTGTATTTGATTATTGTAAGCTAGCTTAGCATTTAGCTTTGGAAATTATTAAACTAAATATTAAAGTATTGTATGTGCTCTAATAAAATCATGCATGTGACTGCAAAAAAAATAGCTATCTGTGCAAATATCTCTATCAACAATCACACATGAACCTAGGCCTTCAGACTTCCAGACTCAGGGTTTCTGCAGGGTTCAACAAGTTGACTTTTTTAGATCTTTTTAAGACCATTGTTCAAAATTTAGTCTTGGTAAGAAAACAGCGGAGCTCTTATATCTGCGACATTAACACGCCTTTGCGCATTTAAGTGAACGTTTTAGAATAAGCTGTGAATGCAGCTATTTGCATCAAATGTACATGACATATTTAAGATCGAATAATCCACATCTTGACAAATACAAGAGATTTTAAGGCCTTTAATTCTGATTTTTGCTGACTGAAGCTTTTGTAGACTTTTAAAACCCGGCAGAAACTCTTAAGACATAATCTAGATGTTTTTTATACACACAAGTCCCCAAAATGCAATGGAACTTGTATATATCTTTTTTCATCCATCCATTTGTGCCCTGGTCACTGTGGCAGCAGTCTAAGCAAAGATGCCCAGACTTTGCTCACCCCAGACGCTTCCTCCACCGGGGCTCTACCGGGGAGAATTCTGAGGCATTCCCAGGCCAGATGAGCGACAGAGGTTACATCAGGGGGAGGGCATCCACGTCACCATCTGTCGCCCAAGGCACTTTTCAGTGTTCATTTCCTTCCCAGGCAGAGGTTCTCCGTTAACATGTGGCTACATGTGGCTACATGTGGCTACATGTGGCTAATTCAACAAGGATACATCAGTGGATCCTTGCATCGGCCAAAATCACCCATAATGCACTGCAGCTTTTTTGATAAAAGGGCAGGGCATGGGCATGTGTTACTTTAGCTTTTAGCATGTTTGAGATTATTTGTAAGCAGAACTCCCCCCTCTCGCTTATAAAAGACTAAAGTGATAAGTATTGTATTAATATAATGCACATGTACAGATTTTCCAGTTTTAACTAAATAAATGACACTAAAACCAGGCAGGAGGTGTGGCTGCTCGTTCACTCTGAACTCTGTTCCACAGCTGTTTATTTGGACCGAGGCAGGACACTGACCTTGGATCAGTGGCTCCTGAGGAACCTGGGCTTTGAGAAACACCCACAGTCCCTCCACTGTGTCCTAGGTCTTCCCCGGGGCCTCCTCCTGGTGGGACGGGCTCAGAACATCTCCCTCAGGGAGGAGTCCACGAGGCCTGAGCCTCAGCTGCTCCTCTCAATGTGGAGGAGCAGCGGCTCTACTCAGAGCTCCTCTCTCCATCTCTATTAATTTAAATATATTTTGTACTGATGATTGTCTGTAACTATTACCTATAACTAGACTAGTATTTTTTAAGAGTGTTTTTATGTGCACTGGGGTGACCGGGCCCGATATGCGAACCATCACAGACTTTGGTCTTTTTAAATCCACGCTTAAAACATATTTCTTCCGACTAGCTTTCAACACTTAGCAATGCTGTGATACACTATTTATATTTTTCGTACTTTATTTATATACTGTATTTATTTATTTTTTTATATTCAGCCCTGGACAAGCTGGCCCCTGTCCTACCCGCAACCCCTAACGGGAATAAGCGGTAGAAAATGAACGAATGAATGTATTTATACTTTTCTGATTTCACTATTTTATAATGATTTTAATTTTATTTTAATTTGATTTCATTGGAAAGCAATTTGGTCACTTTGAGCGTTGTAAAAGGCTCTATAAATAAATGTTGACTGAGCTACTGTGACCAAGCCATTCCCCAAAAGTCTGCCTAAATCTATAGTAAACATTTAATAAACTGGGCTCCTGAACTTCTCACTTGTATGTTTTAATGATTATGCACTAAGTTAGTAGAAGATATGAAAGTGTTGTGTGTTTTGTAGAAGACTGAGGTTTGTCACAGTTCACTTCTGTTTGTCCACACCAGACACAAGACTTTTTGCCCACACCAGACAAACTGAGCACTGCTGGAGAAGAACTCATGTTTCGTTTTGAGCAAGATTTCTTTTCTATTTTTTGGAATTTCATGGCTTTACTAGAGAGCGTAGTGGAGATGGGACTCAAATCCTCAAAATACTGTACCTACGGGATTCCACCTATGCTCCACAAGGGTATGGCCTGTCTACACCTATACAAGACTTACTGAAAGGTTCCAAGGCGTCACCTACCGACTATGGGGAAAAACCGTCTCTCTGACACTTGCCTTTTCACCCAGAGAAACATTTAACACCAGAAATCAGCCGCGTCAGTCTCGCTAAGTCTCTCTGTGTCTCTGCGTTGACCTAGCTTTGACGGAGAGGAATGCAGCGGAACCGGACTGAACCACAGCGAGCGGGAAATGCCAAAAGCAAGAGACTGTTTCATCACCAGCTTAATTAACTGCGTAGGTTCAAGGCTAAAAAACAGCTCTGACACTCGCATCAGCACAGAGACAAAGTGTAATCGTGTAGTCTCGAAAAGTGTTACAGACAGGAGACTCCTAACGTTAAGGGAAGGAAAAAACTGCAGAAAACATGGGTCTTTCCATTAATTTTGACAAGAGGGCAAGCTAAAACCTGTAAATAATAAGCAGCATGGCCCTGTCTCATAACGGTAAAGATATAGTGCCCAGACATGGACTCAGTTCAGGTTCAGGGGTAAATGCTCTATTAACTGAGGCGCAAAACCTTTACACAGTATCTCACAATGGTACAAATTAAGGCTGCACAATATATCGCAAATTATTATGTGTTGTGACTAAATAAAAATGTTTAAAAAGTCCAGTTTTAGTGGTAATTTAATTAATTTAGTCACAGCTTAGCCTTGTTTTATTCCTGGTTTAGTCTGTGTTAAGTTTTGATTTTGTTGCTGTTTTGACTTTGTAAATACAGGAACTTACATTTTTTGTGAAATGTAGTGAATTTAACTTACTATGTTCGAAAAGTAGGCTCTATTTTCAAATATCGCAATAATATCATTGCAATTTTCAACATAGTTATTGAATACCACATGTTTTCGCCATATCGTGCAGCCCTATTAGAAATACACTAAAACTGCTCTTTAATTTTCATTTACTGACCCCTTGTGGCCGGAGTCAGTATTTACAGCCCTCAATCACTCAATATATCTTTTTATCTATTTATTATCTTTCACCAATGTTCTCTACCCAGGCCCTGACAGTTACTATAACCATCTTTTTTATGCATAATCAGCAATTTTTGGTGGCTAATGCTAACTGCACCGATGAAAATATATATTATGGTCTGCCCAGTGTCTATTTGTTAGAAACTACTGACCGAAAGGACACTTCACAAAACATACAGTATATACGGGCTGTTTGTCAGAAACTTGAACACTGATGTGACTTTGTTTACAGACAGTTATGATGCAGGTGAAGACAGAAACCGAGAGCTACTGTGTGTCACCTGACTTGTGGACTAACGCCAAGTACGTGTCTGCTAATGTCCAATGCAAGATGCCACCAAAAAGATTTTCAGTCATCTTTTTAAATCCTAAAGATATGGTTTTTATCTTTGTAACAGCAACGTGTAAAATAACTGTGGTGTGATCAGGGTTCCTGCAGGTATTAGCAAGTCTAATTTACTGCTTTTTAATGCCATTTTATGTTACAAACATACAATCATTGCAGCTTAAATGGTTAAACTTTATTTACAAGTAAAGTGAAATACAGTTTATAAGGCACCAATAATGTTGAAAGTCAGACATCTGGTGTTTGGGTAATTTGGTCCAACTTGTTCCACGTCTATCACACTAATGTAGGCTACAAAAATTGTAAATTGTTATTTATATAAACATATTTATATTCAAAAAATAAAACTAATAATGTCTGCAAGTTTATTTTGAAATTATTAAAAATTTTTAATGCCTGCTGGAATCAAATGTAATGCTTTTTAATGCTATTTAAGGCCTTAATTTACGCAAAATTTCATGACTTTTAATGCCCTGTGGGAATCCTGATGATTTTTAACTTTAACAACAGGGAAAAAACAGATGTAATAAATGGATTCATGGGGCTGTAGTTAGTGTTACAGCGGCCGAGAGCGGTCTTGGTCTCGTCTTGGTCTCGTCATGGTCTCAGCTGCAGTTTTACCCTGCCTTGGTCTTGAATCCAACATTACTCGGTCTTGGATGTTGTGGTCTCTGCATTTTTAAATTTCTTTTAGTGTGTTGGTCTTGGTCTTGACACAGTCTCTGTCCTGAAAAAACTCAGCCTTGACTCGGTCTCAGTTCGCTCTGGATTTCGAACTGGTCTCACCACACTAACCCTGACCCAAAAAAAAAGTTTAAAATCTACTACACAGACAATAATAATTCAAGTAATCCATGTTATGATCTTAGTTTTCTTCAGCTTCTACAGCCATCCCTTACCAATTAAAAACAACCTGAAGTTACAACAGAGAATCTATTGTTTTGTTGCGGCTGCAGAATTAAAAAAGTACCTATGATTTTAAAAGACGTCCAATTTAACTTGAGGTTACACTTCTGAAAGAGAAGGATTATTCCCAGAAGCTTAAGCTCAATATCACTCATCCACCCTAACCCTGAGAGACAATGGTACCAACGCAGACGACCCAAGGCCTGTCTCAACCTCTTAAAAATATTCCTACCACAAGCACGTTATAAGCAGTGCTCTGTTTGATGGAAGAAGTACTACTTGTAATCCTACTACCACTAATACTACGACAGCTGCTACTTCTGTGAAATGCACTACGTCTCGTCGTGCAAAAACTTTTTTCCCACAAGCTGTGAACAATGCACTTTGAACTTATATACACCTTTTTGTATTTGTATTTAATCTTTTATTGCTGTATTTATTGGTATTTATTCATACTTGTGTCTATTTTTTTAAGTATTTGCTTGTTTCAGGTGTCTATGTTTAACCCTGTTTTTATATTTTGTCTGCTAATTTTGACAGCGCACTTGAGCTCATGCAACTCTTTTCCAATGTGGTTTGTTTTTACTGCAAATGGCAAAAAAACTGAACTGAACTTGTGCTACTACTTCTAATACCACTACTATTACTACAACTACTACTACTACTACTACTACTACTAGTAGCTAGTCAAGTTAAAGTAAAAATGTTGAAAATGTACTCTGAAATAAGATTAAAAAAAAAATGCTTTCTCTGAATGTGATTGACATTTTAACTCAGAGCTAATTAAAGTCAATACAAGTGTACGACATGTTTTGGTGTTTCCAGGAATGAGATTAACCCAGTTACAGCTCACAATAACCTGCTCACATTAAAACTATTAATACCTAATTTTCACTGGCACTAAGGTGTGGTTCAGGTGAGAACATGTCCTGGTGAAGGCGGTGACTGAACTTTCAGGAAGAGCTGTGGATTCTGAACATAGCAGCAGCTGCTATTAATGTGCTGAAAATACCTGTGTCAGCCTCACGTTCTTATCTTTGAAAATAAGAATGTCACGATGCACTAAGTCACGATTCGATTCACGATTTTATGTTCACAATTGATATTTTTTACAGACTTTGTTGCAGTATAATTATGACCAAAAGGATTTTTTTACAGAGCCTATTTCGATTCAATTCAATTCAGTTTTATTTGTACAGCCCAATATCACAACAAAAGTCGCCTCAAAGGGCTTCACAAACAGTTGATCAAACATAAACACACAATCAGACTTAACACACAATCAGCACAAACAATAACTACACTAAACTAAACAGACCCAGGACACTCCTGTCCTTAGACCCTCCTTCTCGGTAAGGAAAAACTCCTAAAAAAACCCAGCTACGGGAAAAAAGAAGAAACCTTATGGAGCCCATATTGAAGGAGAGATCCTCTCCCAGGACGGACAGGAAACATGCGTCAGGAGTTAGTTCATTAGCTCATCTATAGGATCATAGATCAGCTCTGTAAGGATTCATCCAGACGAGAGTGGGTGAGATAGGTTGAGGAAGTCCATAGGATGCAGCAGGTGGCCTCATCCAGACAGGTGAGTGGACCCAAACCCTTATTCCCAATGAGACTTATACAAAAAGAAAGGATAAGCATGTTTGATTTTTTTTTTTTTACACATTTTGCCATCATTATTCTTGAAGCAGGTGATCAAAAATTCTTATGCATAACCCGCTCATTATTATTTTAGAGTGTATATATGACATATAGCGAGAACCCAACCCATATACACACAAGTGCATTTATACATGTTGATGAATGACATATTACAACCCTGGTGGTATCGTAAGTACATATACGAGGCACGCTGAAATCTAGTATTTTTTATTATTATTAGCCAACTCACAGGTAAACATTTTCTTCACCTCTTTGCCCTGCCGCACTTTGGGCAGTGTCTTTTGGTCCACTGTCGCTCTCAGAACTGTAGGCCTGGTGGTGCAAAGGCTTGTGGGAAAATTTCGCAGTGTTTGTGTCTCCTTATCAAACTTAAAATGTTGTAAATTTCTTATTAACAGAAATTGAATAAAACAGTCAATAGTAACACATTGACATTTGGTCAAAATAACAAAAATATATAAAATAATTTGTTAGTGACTTTTATAAACACTTTTCTACTTTCCTCCAAAAACAGATGACACTTTAGTAGCAAGCAATGCATAGAGAAGCAGCTTATCATGAATCCATGCCTCAGTAATTTATAATGGGCCTAATATAAGTCAAGTTTTATAAAAATATCAGAGCGGAAAGACTCAGTAAAGACTCTAAACTCTAGCTGTTGTTAGCCACTTAGCGTAAAGTTTACAGACCATCCCATAAGAGACATAAGTTGTGCATGCAGCTGTTTTTCTCATTCATTTTCCCATTTCCAGCATAACATTTCAAAATTCAGGGACTTCTATTATTTAGCCTTTAGCTAATTTAGCACTAACAGACCCTAGATACAATGTCTGAATAAATATGTGGCTAAAGAGCTCTAACATTACATACTATCTTGGTTATACATAATTTGCTTAGCTTTCTGCACCATTTTGAGTGTATATGTTGTTTACAGGGAATAAAAGGGTCATGTTGGTACAATATATGTAATTTGAACTTAAATATATCAATAAATGAAAATCAGTGAGGCCAGATAAGTTACAGTCAACAGACCAAGTAAGATCTAGTTACCTGCTTACTCGAGGACTGTTAATTGGAAAATACTAATAGGAAAGGATTTGTAGAAAATAGACTGTGATAATTCATATCAAGGGTATTTTCAAGAAAGAGAATTATCAGAGCTTTAGCTATAGTCACATAGAGAGAGATCCTAACTAACCTACATGAAAACATTGATTTAATGATAACCAATAACACAGAGAAAGCATCATTCGAGCACTGTCTGTGTTTAGTTACAAGTAGAATCAGTCTAAGAAAGAAAATCATGAACAGAGAAAAGTAGGGGTGTAACGATACGTTTTTGCAATGATATGATATGTATCAATTAGAAGTGTTTCGATACAATTCAAGAATAATACGATTCGATAAGATTCAACACCTTCGTATCGATAATCGATACAGCAACTTTTTGCCAAAAATCACATAAGTTTACTCTCAAATGTAGCACCGCGGCCGGGGTTGATTATGTCCAGCAGACAGAGAGTGAAGAAAAGTTGAATATAACATTTTATTTAATCAAAAACACAAAATTTATCTCCAAACAGCCATATCTGGTTTTATTTTAACACACATTTCTAATTTCGATATTTCCGATATTATCAGTCGATACTTCATGTGTATCGAATATTCACTTCCTAGAAAGCGATACAATTCGATACAAGGTCATGTGTATCGATGTAGTTGTATCATAGAAAAAAATCAATACAGTTACTGTATCGTTACACCACTAAAGGGAAGTAAAGTAAAGCGTAGCTAAACATTGACAATACATTTATGTTTCACAAGTGCAGAGATCATTGCATAATGCCACTGTCTACAGCTAAACACAAGATAGAAGTTTAATGTAAGCTTTAAACTTAATTTGGTGGGACTTCCGGTTATGGCAGCACACTTCTGATTATATCGCGTATTTCTCAGGCTCGGTTGCTATTCTAGTAAATCCTTGCTAAAAATCCACAGCGAAGCTCAAATATTGACAAATTTTAAAATGTAAGGACTGACTAACAGCAGATATACCAGAAAAAACTCTTTTCTTTTTTTGTTGTCATATATTTAATTATTTTGAGGTAACAAATTGGTCCACATCTTTTTACTAAAACCAAAGCAAGAAAGGTGGTAGCTGTGCTGTTGTGGGGAGTGGGCAGTGTAGCTTTAAGGAGAGCTTAGCAAAATAAATCTATGTACAGTAACTATGAGTCTGAGACTTTGCACAGCTCTATTTGAACAACAACCCTTTCACTGAAGGCCAGACATTCACCTACTCAACAAAAGACAATTAGAAAGCTTTGAAATCCATCAGAAAAGTCCCTTCGATTTTTAATATGACGTCTACCTTCGACAAACAGCCACTCTTTCAGGTCTCTAGACGCTTAATATCAGCTTAGATCAATGTTTCTGTGAATTAACGCTTTCAATACAAGCCCTACTTTTGTGTGTTGTTACAAAGCAGGGTTTTTTTTTATGAATGAGAGACAAAAGCTGAAGTGTACAGCACAGAACAGACCACATCACAGGGAGCTGCAGAGTCACTGTGAGGCGCTTGTGTCGGACAAACAGCGCACGCATGTTTCATTATGACTCAGACAGAACTGAATAAACACAATGCACTCAAAGGAAACCTGACCGAAAACAAAACATGCATATAAAACATCTACAGCAGTTACTGAAAAAAGAGAAAACCGGTTCTCATGATTACTGGAGACTGTTTTCAGGACATTTCCAGGACATTATCACAGATTTTCACATTAGAACTTTTAATATTTTAATAGCAAATTGTTATAGAGACAAGAGGATATCCGTGTAGCAGCTCCCATGCTTTAAAGTGGGATCGTGTAACTTTCTTCTCTGTTTTAGTCGCATTTTTCTCTTCTCTGTGACCCCTGACTCTCATTTTCTCCTTGCATCCACACAAAGGTTTTCTCTGCCTTTTAGCCATTCTGCTATGCCCAACATCTAAGAAAAAGAAAAAAAAGCCATCGCTGGTTTGATTTTATGACTAACAGGGCCAAGACCCTGAGACTTCAGAGACACCGGGTCAGTTCTCCCATTGCTGCAAGGCTGGTTTTTCACCAAGATACACCAGGAAGAGGTGCAGGGGTTTTTTATTCACCCTGCAATAAACTCATTTAGCCATCACGCTAGCTCCGAAACTGTTTAAATACGTTAAAAAAGAAGCATTGTGAGGCTCTCTGACCCTAAATCACAACACAGGGGTTCACTGTAGTAAACTATATTCTGAAAAAAATCAGACACACGCAACAGATTTTAGGGAATTATTGTCCATTCTCCATCCGTGATTCTCCATAAAGATAGAATGATTAATATGTCTGCATTTCCATGACTTAAAAACTGGTTGACGACATTCCACTTTCCAGACACTTTTTGTTTTAAGATTTTTTTTTTTCCGCATGCAATAAAAAAACATTCAGGTGTATGTTGGAAAATGCATTATTTACCTCTCGAAAAGATGAGATGACTTTGACTTGGGCACTTTTTCACATTTAATAAGGCTTAAAATGTCAAATGTTTTGTCTGTAACCTTTGGAAGGAGTGGAAGGAGTTAAAATGTTTCTGAACAAGATTTGAGTCCCAAGAGTATTTTTTTTTTAACTTTTCTCATTAAGCTTTGCCACAGGAGAAAGAGAGAGAGACTTTACAAGTGTCACACCTCAGGACAAAAAAATGCACTAAGTTTGACCCAAAACAGATGTAGGACGACTCCACCAAACAAGCTGACGGTGCAAGATGTAGCATTACAACACAGCCCTTATATTTACACTCGCTAATCACTAGCCACAGCAGGGTGCGTCCTGTCTTAGCCCAGGACGGGACGGGGTGGAAAGATGAGCACGAGCTTTAAGCAAGTAAGTGTGTAATCAGCAGACATCACATATTCATTACAGTGGGTCATCTCTTCCTTTTAATCCATCTTGTTGGTAAGATTTGCCATGCACAAATAAACTTTCACAGACATTTTGAGCTATCTCAGACACTAACCTAACATAAACTGGGAATTAGGGCTGCAAAATATGAAGAAAACATGCAATATTCGATAACTATGTTGAAAATTGCGATAACGATATTAATGCCATATTTGAAAATAGAGCCTACTTTTCGAACATAGGTAAGTTAAATTCACTACATTTCACAAAAATGCGACAAAATCAAAACTTAACACAGACTAAACCAGGAATAAAAACAAGGCTAAGCTGTGACTAAATTAATTTAAATTACCACTAAAACTGGACTTTTTAAACATTTTCAGTGTAAATCTCTGTCAGATGGAAGACCACAGCGTTATTGCGATATATTCAGATAACACATGGTCTACAGCAAAATGCTTCATGAACAAAAGTAGTGACATTTTTCTTGGATTAGGTCGCTAATAAAGAAAAAGTAAGTGAGAAGTGCAGATTGCTATAGTTTCCAAGAAACAGTATTGGGTCAAAATAGGAAATCTATGCAAAATAAGGCAAAAACAGTAGTTTATCAGAAGGTACAGTGTCTACAAGCAACCAGTTCTATCTGAAAGCTGCACATTCAATACATTCATTTTAATATGGCTAGAGTTTTAACATAAAATGTTTTGTTTTTATTTGCAGAAATCTCTCTCTTGGAAGTGGACAAAATGCATGCATGTAGAGAAATTAAATATTTTCAAAATATAATTATTTTTAAGCAAAAATGCCTAAATCTATTGTATAAACAGATGTGATTTTGATGTGAAATAATATCATTAAATATCTTGAATACATTCGCTAACCAGCACAGTTATCAATTGATTTTCAGTTCATCTTCATCAAAATAAATGAGATTTAGCCACTTTTATCTCGGAAGCAGATCGAGTCCAAACATTTGTAGAGCAGTGTTATTGCGATACGGATATTGCGATAACGATAATTTTGCAATATATTGTGCAGCCCTACTGGGAATATTCTCTGAAAGACGAACTGACTTCCGTGTCTTGAGGAGAATACATTTTCCTCTACAGCCTCTGCATTAAGGACAGAGTTGGAATGAGCTCGATGTAATTAGCTGAGTCAGACAGGACAGCACTTGGCCACTGGCATCAGGTTTCAGCACAAAGCGCTCACTTAGTGCATGGCTTCATAGACCGAGCAGAGTGGGGCAGTGGTTCTCAAACTGTGGTACGGGTGCGACTGGTGGTACGCAGGCTTCTTCTGACTTTACTCTAACGTAGACCTAGATTTAGTCCTGTTATAGTCCTGGTTTAGACCTGGTTGAGTCTTAGTTTAGTCCTGCTCTGGTTGTTTTATATTTGAAGTGAAGTAAGACCCACTTTTATTCTCTGGCTTTTAACTCGACGTGAATTGTGTGTTCCTCTGTTGTCTTTGTTTTTATTATTTAATTCTTGGTATTTATTTATTGTTATTTTATTATTTGGTTTTACTGGTTCTTATTATTTAATGGGGACTGGTGGAGCTGAATAGAGTAATTTATTGTTATTTATTGTTCTATGTGCAGCACTTTGGAAACTGTTTTGTTTGTAAGATGTGCAATACAAATAAAGTGGTGTTGGATTTGGATTCAAACAATGCTTACTCCTGATATAGGCACAGTTATGTACTGGTTCAGTTCAGGTTTAGTCCTGATTTAGTCCTGGTTTAGGTTACTCTTGACTCAGACATGATTTAGACCTAGTTGAGACCAGGTTTAGTCCTGGTTTAGCCCTGACCTAGACCTGATTTAGACCTGGTTTAGTCCAAGTTTAGTCCTGGCTTACACATGAATTAAGTTCTGTTTATGTCCTGGTATAGTCCTGGCTTAGACATGACTTTAAACCTTGGCTTAGTCCTAGTTTAGTCCAGATTTAGTCCTTATTTTGTATTACTCATTTTAGTCTGTTCGATTGTACTTTTTCTGAGGTAGTATTTGGCGTGAAAAGTTTGACGAATCACTGGTCTAGGGTGCTAATTCAACTGGGGTGATGCATGCTAGGGCTGCACAATATAGTCGCAAATTATCGTTATCGCAATATCAGCTATCTCCTATAGTCAAGATAAATCAAACAGCGACCGCTAAACTATTTCATTTGCATTTTCATTTGTACATATTCATTAAATCACCAGAGCAAAATCTGTGCTGTGTTCGTTTAGCTCCTGTGAGAGACGCTAACCTCAACTGCGCCATGGGTTTACTCCACTTTTAGCACGTCTTATGCATTTATCAAGCAGCAAACCTTTCAATAAATCTGGCCCTGTGTATATTTGTGTGTTTCCTCTAGGGCTGCACAATATATCACAAAATTATCAGTTATCGCAATATCAGCAAACGCAATATCCATATCGCAAGAATCTAAATATATCACAGTATCGCTGTGGTCTTCCATCTGACAGAGATTTACACTGAAGAATCATTTTCCACCAGAGCCTTAAAAGAACATGTGTTGTGACTAAATAAAAATGTTTAAAAAGTCCAGTTTTAGTGGTAATTTAATTAATTTAGTCACAGCTTAGCCTTGTTTTATTCCTGGTTTAGTCTGTGTTAAGTTTTGATTTTGTGGCTGTTTTGACTTGTAAATACAGGAACTTACATTTTTGTGAAATGTAGTGAATTTAACTTACTATGTTTCGAAAAGTAGGCTCTATTTTGAAATATCGCAATAATATCAGTTATCGCAATTTTCAACATAGCTTATCGAATATCACTGTTTGCTCCATATCAGTGCAGCCCTAAGTGCATGCCACATAAGCAAATGCCTTGAGTTTTCCACACATCTGCACAATCCAATAAACTGCTAAAACGCAAGTAATTAAACAGGCTTAGACAACTTTATGCTAATATGTCGCTCAATCACCGAGAAAGAAGCTCGTAAAACTTTAGCTCAGAGTGCAAAGTTAAAGGAACCCTTTACCATTTACAACTACGCATTTAAAGTAGATGAAGTTAAGCAAAAAGTAGATGCTCAGATTCATATTGAGACATTCTTTCAGTCTTAAAACATTTAGAAACTTACTGCACACCTCCTTGTTGAAGACAGATGCTTAGAACAACTAACCAAAATGATTTCATTGAGGTTAACCTGTATGGACATGAAGTATTGCTCAGTCAGGCTCAAGTACATGCCTCCTATTGCAATCTCTAGCCTTGCACACAGTCGCCCTGCCCTCTCTGATCCGTGTCTGAGCTGTCAAGGTCATCACTTTGTGCCTGGAACATACCTGGTCCTTGTTTGGCGATGCGCTCCAGGTCTGCAGAGCTCCGAGCTGCAGCGATGGGCTCCGGGAGTTTCAGAGTGAACGGCAGCACATCCCTGGAACGGAGGACAAGACTGAGAACTTGTGCAAAAGAGGGGAGAGAGGGCAGAGAGAAGAGGGAGGGACAGAGTGTTTTTTCTATTAATGAGTCAGCAAACTGGCTCAACGTGGCTCTGAGGGGAAAATAAGTTGGAAAAATCTGGATACAGAGCAGATTTAACCACAGCTGGAGGTTTGTCTGCTGGCTCAGGGATTTAGAGCTGTAACTGGCCCTTTAAATGTTTTTTCTTGGCCCACATTGCCACAGGTAGAACTTTATACTGCAAGGTAAAAGCTTTATATGACCATATGTAGTGAAAAATTACTCTCTTTAATCCAACTTATGTGCATGGATGTCTTTTAGCTCTTCAGTATCTTAGTTATTATACAGTATATATTTAAACAACAGTTATATTTGGAGTTATTTGTATTATATCAATAGCACCATGACAAATATTTTGTGTGAAATGGCCCTGCCAAGAAGGCTAAAGTAATGGTTGGTGGTGGCGAGATAGGGACAATATCTGGGAGGAGGGTCAGTTCTCTCCTGGTGATTCTAGTCTTCAATTTTATTCTTATGCTCTAATTTAATTTTAGAGTAACTAGAATAAAAAACGGTGAGCTGGCACACTAGCACAAACGGTACACTGGCCAGGGCTGGATTTGGCGACTAAATTTGACATAAATTGATAAGGTTTTAAACCATAAATGTCTCACGTTCCTGTACACGTTTAGTTTTCCTCACGCATTCTGCTTTTTAAACCAGTGTCGTGTGAAACTGAGCTCCCTCCGATGGCAGATAAAGACGGAACATATGGAAAGAGATAATTTTAACCTTGACACTTCCTCCTCAGTTTGTTTTGATTCAGATAAACTTTGGTGAACTGGATAACCTCTCAGACAAAAACAAATCACTCAAACCTGGAATATAAGATGCTGCATAAAGTCTAATGTATTCAACAGTGGTCAGTAGTTGATGGTTTATTTTTATTTTTTTTTTTTGTGTTGGGTTAAATATGAATGCTTTAATCTGTAATGACTGCCAAGTGAATTAATCTTTCATCTTTTACATAAAGTAATTTTTTGCTGCATGTATGTTTAATCACATAAAAAAAGGTTTTCTTGTGAAGCTCCTATATTCTACAGCAGTGATTCTCAAAGTTTACCAGCAGCAGCCCTTGTACCACTAGTTGCACCTGTACCACAGTCTGAGAACCCCTGGTCTATACGCTACACTTTGTCAACGTTTAACTAATGGCTGCCAATTATACAAAAAAGTGTCTATTCTGTACTTACTGGAGCCCGACCGATATGGATTTTTTGAGGCTGATACCGATATTAGGTGCCCAAAAAATACCGATATCCGATACATCGGCCAATACAGTTATACATTAGGAAAAAATATTTTAAATCATTTCTCTTTCTGCTCTTGTTTACATGAATATGGCGTGTACACCCGAGGCCACTTTATTAGACTAAACATCTTTTTAAAATGTTATAGAAAGCTGCTTATTGTTCTTTATGCTGATTGTTCTGTAGGATGTAGTGGGATGTGTGGGGAGTATTATTATGTATTTTATAATAATAATAATAATAAATTGGATTTATATTGCGCTTTTCAAGCTTGACAAGTTTCTCAAAGCACTTTTACAATTTGGTCCATTATTCATTCACTCCTCAGTCACACTCAGTGGTGGTGAACTACTTCTGTAGCCACAGCTGCCCTGGGGCAGACTGACGGAAGCGTGGCTGCCATTCTGCGCTAACGGCCCCTCCGACCACCACCAAACACAGTCACACTGACACATTCATACATACAGGCAAGGTGGGTGAAGTGTCTTGCCCAAGGACACAACGACAGTATGCACTTCAGATGGGATTCGAACCGGCTACCCTCCGGTTGCTTGCTTAACCCACTGCGCCACCATCGCCCCGATGCGCAGTGGGTTAAGCACCCTAACCCTAACCCTGGGTTAAATGTAATACATGTATTACATTTATTTATCTTATTTAACTTTAACCGAATTTGTTTAACTTAAATTTCATTTAAATTTGCTCTGCAAGTAGAGCATGGGGAGAGCTACAAAATGCATTTTGAATTTTTGTTCTATGAGGTTTCATGGCAGAGAAATGAGCAAAATATTTTTATTGCCTTTTTGAGCTTTTCAGGCCATGAGAAGGAGATTTGGGCTGTTTCCTATGAACTGCAGAGTAAGAGCCAAACTGGAAACACCAGCGCCCTCTGCTGCACAAATAGTAGAACGCCATCATTTGCAAGTAAACAGGTCTTATTCCAGCGCACAGTAAAAATAGTACTGTTTATATCGGCGGATAACCTATAATTTTCTAATGGGTTATATCGGCCGATAATATCGGGCGGCCAATATATCGGTCAGACTCTAGTACTTGCCTATGTATCAAAACAAAAAGAAAAAGATAACTAGCAAAAAATGAAGCCAAGGCAGCAAAGGCTGGGTAAACTGCAGGATTACATTTCTCTAATAGACATTTAATATTCAGTTTGATGTAATGTCTTTGTATTTTGCACCTAGGTTCAATGTAAGCATTTAAAATAAAATAAAATCAGGCAGATTGCTTTGCTGTTGTGAGCTGGTGGTGAAGAAGTTAAAATGGTAAAAAGCAGTATAAATGGTAATATTTGTAAGACTGGTAACATCAGGAGTTGTTTGTTGCGTGGTTGAGCAGAGCACATCCCACACAGAGCAGATTTATGGGAGCAACGAGACTGCATGCGCATAAAAATGGGTTGGTCCAAAACAATATGTCCAAAAGACTGAGCGCTTTCTTTGTGCAATAAGTGCGCCACAGGTTCTTAATGTGACACAGGGGGGCAAAGATCAAGAAAGATATTTTTTCTTGAAACTTGGTTCGTGTTGGTCTGTCACCAGATGTCAAGTAACTGTAAATAAAAAGCGGGTTGTCCAGTGCAACAAAGGTAGAAAACTTATGAGTTGAAATGTCTTCGGGAGTGTTGTTTGGTGGTTTCTATGAAGAACACGAGTCTGCCCTGTCAAGACTCTACTGTGCTGAATTTCTATTAGGGCTGCACGATATGGAGAAAACATGCAATATTCGATAATTATGTTGAAAATTGCGATAATGATATTATTGCGATATTTGAAAACAGAGCCTACTTTTCGAACATAGTAAGTTAAATTCACTACATTTCACAAAAATGTAAGTTCCTGTATTTACAAAGTCAAAACAGCGACAAAATCCAAACTTAACACAGACTAAACCAGGAATAAAACAAGGCTAAGCTGTGACTAAATTAATTAAATTACCACTAAAACTGGACTTTTTAAACATTTTATTTAGTCACAACACATGTTCTTTTAAGGCTCTGGTGGAAAATGATTCTTCAGTGTAAATCTCTGTCAGATGGAAGACCACAGCGTTATTGTGATATATTTAAATTCTTGGGATACAGATATTGCGATAATAATTTTGCGATATATTGTGCAGCCCTAATTTCTATGAACTCCAGATTCTTCAGAAGGTTTTAGAAGACTGGAAATGGAATCGGAGTTAAGATTCACTGGTGTCAGATATGAAGGAAGTTTAGCGGCAAGAGTAACTCATGGTACATGTCATTTTTGTCACGACAGTGGGAGATGGGGCTTGGGAGTGAGAGGAAGTTTTACACAATGCAGTTTTTAAACAGAAATACTCCGGTGGTATAATGTAGGATATGCACTCACCTGCTGATGCAACAGAAAGCCACGAGACGGAAGAGATCTGCGAAGCTGAGTCCCTGATCCTTCCAGAGAAAACGCTGTGGACACAAGAGACAACATAAACTAAAGCTGAGATAGTGTATAAAGCAATACTAAATGAAACTTATGTGAAAACCAGTAAATATATTGTCTTTAGATTACAAAAATAAAGGTTGTGGCGGATTTAAGTAATGAGAAACAAGTAACAGTGAGTGTACCAGAGAATACATTTAAACAGGAGATGGATATAAGTAATCACCTGGACACAAAAGTACTGCACATTCAGCCATTAGGACTTTTTTTCCTGTTAAATACAAGTAAATATAGGTAGCATGATACAAGAATTCAGAAGAAGAATTAGCCCTTAACTAATGTAGCACTGAAAGCTTCTAAATAAACCTAATTTCAAGTCCCCTGTAAGTCATGTACATACAGAGAAAATATAAAATCTTTGCATCTTTGAGTCTAATTCTTGAGCCAGTTGCTAATTTTGTTGCTGTGTCCTTGGGCACCTTGCCTGTATGAAAGTGCCAGTGTGATTGTGTGTTTGGTGGTTGTCAGAGGGGCCGAAGGCGCAGAATGGCAGCCACATCGCCGTCAGTCTGCCCCAGGGCTAGCCTGACCAGCCAGACAGACTCTTTTCCATATTCTATACAAAGAAGTTAGTCCGGTCCCTTTGCTTAAATGTTGTTTCTATGAGCGGAACAATCACAGACAGATCAGAGAAACTAAGGGCGTGACATCAGCAGTAACCTGTAGCCAAAACAACATGGGGGATTCTTGCCATTTTTGACATGAAACACCAGAATACGGCATTTTCTGAGCAGCTCTGTCCTTATTTGTGAGCGGGGACAGCAGCAGAAGCCAGTTGTACAAAGACTTGTGGAGAAAGTGGGTTTGTTTGAATGTGGTGGCTACGTGGGACGTCAGAGGGACTTTACTGTTGTTAAAATGGAAACAGGACAACAGAGGACTGAACGAGGACTTCAGCAGAACCAACAGATGACAAAGGAAAGAACTTAACGCCGTTAATCAGGCCAGAGAAGTTATTACATTCACTCTGGTACATCTCGGTTACTGATGAATTGGAGATTATCTTCCGTATTCTTAAACACGCTGCAGATAAACTGTGATAGGCCAGTTCCAAATCGACTGAGGAGAAACGGTTCGCTGTGAGTGAGGAACCAGACTGTCCTGCTTTTGAAAAGAAAGTAGGAGGGGCAGTCCCATCAGTCCAAAAGTATCTCACCACCACCGAGTGTGACTGAGTGAATGACTAATGCACCTAATTGTAAAGCAACTTTCAGTGTCCAAAAAAAAGCACTGTATAAAATCCAATGTATTACTATTCTCATCATGACTCAGGCACTGATATTACACACATGTATTTGATTGGATGCCTTTTGCAAAACCAGCTTGTTTATACACAGTTTGCACATTTTGGCGACTATTGCTAACTACATTTTTGTGAGTAAAAAAATGTATTGCTCTGCCAAGAACAGTGTTGCAATTACTTGGAAAAGTTTAGATTTAGTGGGAAAACTGCATTAATGTTGGCTCTGAGGCTAACCGCTTTTTCCCACGTGGCCTACAATTTTCACGTCATAAATCAACATGAGGTAAATGTTCGGGACACATTTTTAACAATACACTCCTGGCATGTACAGCAGGAGAGCGCAGAGTGTCCCAGTTCAGTGTTTGGGCAGAGGACAGGGCTGTTTAAGGGAAGTGAAGCATGAAAAACGTGACGAAAAATAAATAAAACAAAGCCAGTTTCGAAAAAAGTCAAGGCCAATGTGTAAAATGTCAATAAAAACATGAATAGAATGGTTTTGAAATCTCATAAAACCATACTCTAATTACAATAGACCATAAACAAAATAAGATATCAGGCAATGAAACTGCGATAATTTGATATTTCATACAAAAAAGGCTCATTTTGAATTTCGTGGAGCAGCAACACAAGTCTAAAAGTTGAGACAGGGGCAACAAAAAGCTGGAATGAAAATCAAAATCAGCTTTTATTTTTCATGAAATGGTAAAATATCTCACTTATTAAAACTGATGTGTTGTTTATTTTCAATTGTAAATAAAATATAGTTTTCATGAGATCTTAAAAACATTGCATTTCATTTTTATTTATATTTTACACACTGGACAACTTTTGGGACAACTGTGCTTGTACAATACAGGAAGAAGAGGAGTCTGTATTGGACATTATCTGATTTTTTTCCCCCTTTTATTTTATTTATTATTGTTATTTCTTGTGTGTCTGTATATGACATGTCTATTTGTCTTAAAAGTAAATCTTTTTAGACAAACAGGAATGTGCAATGTTGGAGTATATTATATTTGTTTCTCCTTTGCAATTCTCCTGTTCAGACCTGTTCATTGCAAAATAAGTTAAATACATTTTTCACAGTATTTTAACGTAGGCAGAGTAATTTCTAATGCAGTGGTTCTCATCTGGTCGTATTATGATCATTTTATTGTGACCTGCTTTTTGCAAAACCAATGTTAAATTTCAGAACTGTTTTAATACCACTTTTATGGCACAAAGTCTTTTCAAATCTGTTCCACGATTTCATGTAATATAACAATATTTAGACTTCAAATAAGATCCCCATTCCCACCATTTGGGAAACCCTGGACTAAAGTAAAATTGTCAGCTCTGGTTAAAGGTCCCATTCTGCACAAAATCAACTTTTTTGAGCTTTTAACCATGTTATAATGTAGTTTTCTCCTCAAAAACAAACATGGAGAAGTATTTTGTTTCATTCACAGCTCCCCAAAAGCAGACATTTTCCACATATACATTATTTTAAGTTATAAAACTTAAAATACTAACGCAATGGAGTCCAAAACTATTTCAGAAAGCCTGACAAACCTGGGAACATCATGCTTTGTGGCTGTTTTTCAGCAAAGGGACCAGGACGACTGATCCGTGTAAAGGAAAGAATGAATGGGGCCATGTATCGTCAGATTTTGAGTGAAAACCTCCTTCCATCAGCAAGGGCATTGAAGATGAAACGTGGCTGGGTCTTTCAGCATGACAATGATCCCAAACACACTGCCCGCGTAACGAAGGAGTGGCTTCGTAAGAAGCATTTCAAGGTCCTGGAGTGGCCTAGCCAGTCTCCAGATCTCAACCCCATAGAAAATCTTTGGAGGGAGTTGAAAGTCCGTGTTGCCCAGCGACAGCCCCAAAACATCACTGCTCTAGAGGAGATCTGCATGGAGGAATGGGCCAAAATACCAGCAACAGTTTGTGAAAACCTTGTGAAGACTTACAGAAAACGTTTGACCTCTGTCATTGCCAACAAAGGTTATATAACAAAGTATTGAGATGAACTTTTGTTATTGACCAAATACTTATTTTCCACCATAATTTGCAAATAAATTCTTTAAAAATCAGACAATGTGATTTTCAGGATTTTTTTTCTCATTTTGTCTCTCATAGTTGAGGTAAACCTATGATGAAAATTACAGGCCTCTCTCATCTTTTTAAGTGGGAGAACTTGCACAATTGGTGGCTGACTAAATACTTTTTTGCCCCACTGTACATTGGTCTTTATACTGTAAAATAACTGTTTGTCTTACAACATTAATAGGAGACCATAAGTGAAATGTGCTGTGCAACTGTCTCTCTCTTTCTAGCTTTAGTAGCAATGTTGTTTTTCGTCCAACCAAACTATTTCTACACAAACTGAATTACTTAATTTCATGTTAAAGTGTGGCGCGTCTCAACACGTCTGGGTGGTACCTGCCAGAGTTTAACGGTTATCTGCAGGTATGAAGAGGATACACCTGTGAGCTGAACTTACTGAGAAAATGAGTCGCAGAAAAAAAAAAAAACTTGTCAAGACATCAGTTATGGATTTGTAAATAATTCAAGAGAAAGGGGGATAGGTGCAGGACAGAACACAGTACAGGTGTAGGTACCAAATCTACTCGGGCTGCAAAATCTACTCGGGTGGGGTGGCGCCGCTTAGTGATGACATAATGCTGCCGAATCCTCGCTGCCTCCCCAGAGCCACAGAGCAACAGTAGGCTGTGTGTATTTGCAAACGGTGTGGAGCTATAGCTGACTCTACAGCTGCTCTTTAAGTCAGAAGTGGTGTGTTTGCATTAATGAAGTAATAAGGAACTGAAATAAATACAAGATATTGATAACTTACTGAATACACTAATTTGGTTAAAAAACACTGTGCCAATGAGCGTCTATGGTTATTATGAAGTGTTTTTGGGGGGCATTTCATTTGTTTTGCTAATTTTTTTATTATTTACTAGACAGCTGTACACATTTGTATACACTCCATTCGTACTTGTCATTTTAATAAAGAGAGCGAGGTATCTTACAAAGACATCAATAAATAGGAGAAAAGCACAGTAATGTACTTCTTTTTTTTTAACCCTTATTGCACAGAAGTTGTTATAGCCTATCAACGGTAGCAGCAGCTAAAACATTAATTGACGATCTCCCAGTCATGAATATAAATATTCTATTTTAATAAATATCTATACAAGCAATAAATAGCTATGACTACGTATTTTTCTATTAAATAATTATAACGATCTCTGTCTGATCAAAGCTGCTAAATCTGCTCGGCTTCGGTGTCAAATCGGCTTCGAGTTGACATTTCCGGGTTAAGCGAGGGACGAAGAGCCAATCACGCCGTTCGCTCGAAGTCTCGTCCAATCAGAACGCGTAACGTCATCACTAAGCGGCGCCACCCGAGTAGATTTTGCAGCCCGAGTAGATTTGGTACCTACACCAGCTCTAACAATGCATTATCCTGGAGTGTTATTCTGCTGAAAAATTATCATTTCCATCACAGACTTTTAGAAGGCGTGTCCGCTGCTTCACTGTTTATTCTCGTGTGTAATTAGGGGAAGGGGAATGGTATTTATATAGCGCTTTAACTATGACACAAGTCACCCAAAGCGCTACTCTCCAACCTTTCTCTTTCTTTGCATTGTCTTTGTAAACTTTGTCTTTGAGGTCATAAATAAACTTATTTTTCCCCACTCCAAGATTCAACTTCACATCTCATGAATAGAGTACTTAATTGTCTCACTTGGGGCCAGATTTACTCAAACAGGTGCTACATTGAGAGTGCAGATTAAAAAATAGTGCCTGCTACTTGTGAGCGTGATGCGTGTCAGTGGAATACGAGAGACACCAAAGGATAAAGTGTTGCAGGTAAAGTCTCTGTCTCTTGGTTGTCGCCTTCAGATCAACTCATTAGTGTTGTTTCTTTGTATATGAGCCCTTTGAAAGCGTTTTATCTTACTGCACCTACATCTCCAACCTAAATTAATATACACAAATTTATGTTTTATCTCCTCTAGTCAAGATAAATCAAACAGCGACCGCTAAACTATTTCATTTGCATTTTCATTTGTACATATTCATTAAATCACCAGAGCAAAATCTGTGCTGTGTTCGTTTAGCTCCTGTGAGAGACGCTAACCTCAACTGCGCCTGGGTTTGCTCCACTTTTAGCACGTTTTATGCATTTATCAAGCAGCAAACCTTCAAGTAAATCTGGCCCTGTGTATATTTGTGTGTTTCTTCTAGGGCTGCACAATATATCGCAAAATTATCGTTATCGCAATATCAGCAAGTGCAATATCCGTATCACAAGAACCTAAATATATCGCATTAACGCGCTGTGGTCTTCCATCTGACAGAGATTTACACTGAAGAATCATTTTCCACCAGAGCCTTAAAAGAACATGTGTTGTGACTAAATAAAAATGTTTAAAAAGTCCAGTTTTAGTGATAATTTAATTAATTTAGTCACAGCTTAGCCTTGTTTTATTCCTGGTTTAGTCAAGTTTTGTCGCTGTTTTGACTTGTAAATACAGGAACTTACATTTTTGTGAAATGTAGTGAATTTAACTTACTATGTTCGAAAAGTAGGCTCTATTTTCAAATATCGCAATAATATCGTTATCGCAATTTTCAACATAGTTATCGAATATCACATGTTTTCTCCATATCGTGCAGCCCTAGTTTCCCCTTTCTGTAGCTCACTGGATTGTCTCTGTGCTGTTTCAAGATAGAACCGCAATGTAGAGATTTTGTGTAGTGTACCTTTAAGAGAGTGGTGTCCCCTGTTATCTCCTGATACTCACTGTACTGACTCTCCTTCACCGTGAAGTCTTTGACAGGAACAGAAGAGTCTCGGTCCATCCTCAGAGAGATCACCTTCCTCTGCTGAGTCGTCGACCTCCTCACCAAGAACGTCTACAAGAGGAGGAGACAGAGCACATTCAAGTACAAAAAACATCTTGGATTAACACTGAGATGCACAATTTACAGAAAAGTGGTTAAATAAAGATTCCTAATATATTTCAGAAACTTTAAACCCCAGGATCTCACCCCCGGAGGCTGGTTCTTGAGGATTTTCGCGGCCTCCTGGTGACTGAGGCCCAGCTGCAGCCAGACCGAGTGAGTCTGGACCAATCGGTCTAACACGCTCAGTCTTCTGCGCAGAGACCCGGAGTACCCCGAGTCCCTGACCCCCGAGAGACCGGAGCCCATCCCGGAGCAGAGGCCAGAGCAGGGGGAGCCGCGCAGGAACAGACCCCCCACCTCCTCGCCGAGGCTGGAGACAGAGAGAGCGCAAGAGTGTGACTGTTCTGTGTGGGAGAGTGAATGAGTGAATGCTTGAAGTGATGTGAATGTTTTATACTTTGATGAATTGAGCTGTCTGAGGTATTTATTAGAACAGAATAGCATTATTGATGAATATTGCAATGTGCTGTGTAGAAGAAAAGCCCTACCGGGGACAGGAGTTGAAAATTAGCATTAGCATTAACTCTTTATGCATCGGTTGCAGGCTTTGTATTGTAACTATGTTTGTCTGCATTGTCCTGTCACGTAAATAAATAAAATAACATGAGAATGAAGTACTCTCTGCAACTTTGTGAGCAGTTTATTCAGAGGCAAGAATCTTCAGAGGCACCTTGTTGCTTTTCTTCCTCCATCACTGCTTCATTCATGGCACTGCTGATTTTATTTAAGCGACTTTATATCAAATGTAATCCACAAACCAAGGTTTTACTGTTTAAACAATACCTTTGTGGTTTTGAAAGAAAAGTTACAATACTACTACTACTTACAAATATTTTTATTCAATACCAAGTTTCAGTACCTAGTTGGACCTTTAATGTTCCTTAAAAGTATGAATCAAATAAATATTACAGAATAAATGATACAAACTAATGGTTTTAACTCACAGCTAAGAATTCTGCTCCAAAAATTGGTCTTTTATTTAATATTATTGTGTTTTATGATGATGATGGAAGATGAATTAGCTCAACACCATCGCTCAGGCACTGGCATCGAAAACCAGCTATCGTTTAAGAACTGGTATCAAAAATATCTGAACGGTACCCAGCTCTACTCTTCAGAGTAATCAACTCAAGAGTTAACATAAGAGAGAGAGGCAGAAATTAAAACAGTAGGCCGCCATGAGTAATAACTGGAATATGTCAATTCCAATTATGTTTTAGCTTTTTTTTTTATTTAAATGTGAGATTTGTTTTCCTATCCAATATGATGTCTGTATTATATATTATAATTTTTATTTAATTACTGTATACCGTTTA